>BMAO01018666.1:0-24832 GCA_019973975.1 Trichonephila clavata | reverse complement strand
AGAAAGTAAAAGAAAAATTGTTACAATCTGTAACCCGACTGAGGAGTCTGTGCTTTGAGAGAAAAGATTTTTGTAATTATTTTGAATGTTGATCAAAAGAGTTGACTTCGTAGGAATGTGTTGGCTCTATCTTATGCACAAAATCACATACAAAAATCAGTCCATTATCGCACAAAAATCTCTCTCTCTCTCTCTCTCACAGAGCAGTAATCTTATAACTTAAGCAATATTATGCAATTATTTTGAAATTTTGAATAAAAAGTAAGGATAATCCGAAGGCTAAAGATATAATTTTTTTGCACGAAAGGTGAAAAAAAAAATAAGAAGCCCCTGTATGCTGTCATTACTAGCTAAAGAAACAATAACGTACACATAAGAATAATATATTATTTTTATATAAACAAGTTTATAAAATGCATGAAGCTTCTAGGCAACTTAAAAATGTTTGTAGTCATAATATTTTGTCTTTTTTATCAGTTTGTGTTTGCGGTTTTACTATCAAGTATTCTAAAAATTCAAAGCATTTCCTCTCTTTTACTAATGAAAATATTTTATTATTGTTGGAAAAATATAATTTTACATTTCTTGTGTATATAAGTAATTTATTATAAGGGACACATAGGTAAATTTATAAATTATTAATATTTCATTTACAAGTAACATAAGGGGCAAAGTAATAAGACGGACCTCGTAATTTAAATGACGATCCAGTAACAAGACCGATAACCGATCTAGAACCTCCACTTCTAATTTCCACACCATGGCATCGTAAGAGTTTTGATTTAATGCGTATCAGCTCTACAAAATGATAAAACCCCTAATCACGACCATTTTTTTAAAAAAAAACCATTTGGTGATTAGGTTATTTATTACATTTATTTGCCACACACAATAAATGATTTTTGTAGTCACGGTAGCCTAGTGGTCTAGGTTGTAGGGGAGTGGTGCACTTTAAATCTGTCGAGAGCTCAAACGTCCTCCCGTTGGTGTGGTAGTTAAGAGAGGGAGTGCTAACTCAGGTGTCGTCTTCATCACTTGACCACGGTTCAAAATTACGAGGTTCGTCACCAAAAGCCCTCAAGTAGCTGAACAATGTGACATTAATATTCGTTTACTCACTCACTCATTAAATGATTTATCATAATTTACAGCATGCATAGGAAGAATTGCATAAAAGGAAAATGAAAATTTAATTTTGAACAAAGTTTGTTAATGAAATTCAGATTTAAACTTAGGATTCAATAAGTGTTATGAATTCTTATGTATCAAAATAGAATAAATTACAGAAGGAATAAAAAATGACAATTATGCTTCAAATCTAGCATTTCTTTACGGAAATTATATAAGAAATTTCTTAAGAGGTATTATGCATTTTGCTAGCATTTCGGAAAGAGAAAAACAATTATAAATTGAGTAACAATGCAGTTCCCAAAAAATCATTGCTGATTTGTAGCGATATGTCTATTGGTATACACAAGTTGCGAAATCTTATCAAGTTTTTAAAACTACACATAAGTAACGTATTAATCTTCTTGATTAAAGAGTTATGCACAATTCTCAAAACAGATATTTTTATTAAAAACTTTTAAAATCTTCAGAGTAATAAACTAGTTTAGAATAGTTCATTATCGAAAATCTGAATTTTACGTTATGACATAAAGAGATAAGCTCTCACACTTTGCTTTTTCTTTTATGTTATTGATTAAAATTACCTGTAATTTATAAGGAATATTATTATTTATTTCTTATTTCTACTTTGATTATTTTAAGTTTTAACACCAGCATAAATTAAGTTTATGTGTATCAAATTCATGCATTTAAAGAAATGAAAAATAAATTTATAACATTTCCTCTATTTTTATGAATTTACTGAAATATCAGTAAATGATATTTATATTTTATCAAAATATAAATACATTTTACTTGAGTAAAATCAATTAAATTTGGTTTAGTTTATTGCACCTTTGTTTACAATGAAATAAACGTTTAATTTTTTTTATGCAATGATTCTTATTGTTATCTTTGTTTTACGCTATTTCTCTCAATGCTCTTAATAATACTGAAAAAGAAATCTAGATGGAATATAGTTTAAATTGTTAGGAAATTTCTTTTTTAAAAATAAATGACTTTCCCGAAATTTCTTGATCTGAAATCATCACTAATTTTAACATTGGATTTTTCAAGAAAACCTGTTTCCCTAAGAAAGGGAGAATCTTTGTATTTAGGGACTTTCTAAGCAGTGAAAATCGCCATTGATCAGCGGGAGGCCAATTACTATTTTGCTTCTTTTGTCCGCCGTTATATGGTAGCATCTGTCAATGACCAAAAAGGGGGTAGCCAACACAGCTGAAAGTGCCGTCCTTAAGCAACTTTTTCTCTCAAAACCCGCCGTCTTCAAAAGGTTAAGGACAGGGTAAAGCTATGAGTCAGCATCTAAATGAGGATGGTCTCCAAAGACGGGGTAAAGGCAAATGGATACAATAAAAGCGTGAGCTTCCTAAGCGACGACGGTTTCCTAAGAAAAAAATAAAGCTATATTAATATAATAAAAAAACGCCAGATTCTCTTAAGCGAAAATGGTTGGCGGAAGCAGAGAAATTCTTTGAAGACCATAATAAATACGTCAGCTTTCTAAATGAATACGGTGTCTGTAGACAAAATGAAGTTGTGTGTCGTCATCCTGAGCAAGGACAGTTTCCTAAGACAGGGTAAAGATGTGCGTCTGTACTAGTAATGAATGATGGTGTCCAAAGACAGGGCAAAGGTATACGGAATACAATATAAACGGGAGCTCCTCAAGCGAGAACAGTTTCCAAGACAAGATCATGCTATGAGACAGTCTCCTAAATGAAGGCACTCTCCAAAGACAAGTAATGCTATGAGTCAGCATCCTAAATGAGGACGTCTTAAAGACAGGGTAAAGCTATGAGTCAGCATCCAAAATAAGGACGATCTTTAAAGACAGGGTAAACTATGAGTCAGCATCTTAAATGAGGACGGTCTTTAAAATGGAAAAGCTATGTGTCAGCATCCTAAATTAGGGCGGTCTTTAAGGACAGGGGTAAAGCAATGAGTCAGCATCCTAAATGAGATGGTCTCCAAAGACGGGTAAAGGCAAATGGATACAATAAAAGCGTGAGCTTCCTAAGCGACGACGGTTTCCTAAGAAAAAAATAAAGCTATATTAATATAATAAAAAAACGCCAGATTCTCTTAAGCGAAAATGGTTGGCGGAAGCAGAGAAATTCTTTGAAGACACAATAAATACGTCAGCTTTCTAAATGAATACGGTGTCTGTAGACAAAATGAAGTTGTGTGTCGTCATCCTGAGCAAGGACAGTTTCCTAAGACAGGGTAAAGATGTGCGTCTGTACTAGTAATGAATGATGGTGTCCAAAGACAGGCAAAGGTATACGGAATACAATATAAACGTGAGCTCCTCAAGCGAGAACAGTTTCCAAGACAAGGTCATGCTATGAGACAGTCTCCTAAATGAAGGCGCTCTCCAAAGACAAGGTAATGCTATGAGTCAGCATCCTAAATGAGGACGGTCTTCAAAGACAGGGTAAAGCTATGAGTCAGCATCCAAAATAAGGACGATCTTTAAAGACAGGGTAAAGCTATGAGTCAGCATCTTAAATGAGGACGGTCTTTAAAGATGGGGAAAAGCTATGTGTCAGCATCCTAAATTAGGGCGGTCTTTAAGGACAGGGTAAAGCTATGAGTCAGCATCCTAAATGAGGATGGTCTCCAAAGACGGGGTAAAGGCAAATGGATACAATAAAAGCGTGAGCTTCCTAAGCGACGACGGTTTCCTAAGAAAAAAATAAAGCTATATTAATATAATAAAAAAACGCCAGATTCTCTTAAGCGAAAATGGTTGGCGGAAGCAGAGAAATTCTTTGAAGACACAATAAATACGTCAGCTTTCTAAATGAATACGGTGTCTGTAGACAAAATGAAGTTGTGTGTCGTCATCCTGAGCAAGGACAGTTTCCTAAGACAGGGTAAAGATGTGCGTCTGTACTAGTAATGAATGATGGTGTCCAAAGACAGGGCAAAGGTATACGGAATACAATATAAACGGAGCTCCTCAAGCGAGAACAGTTTCCAAGACAAGGTCATGCTATGAGACAGTCTCCTAAATGAAGGCGCTCTCCAAAGACAAGGTAATGCTATGAGTCAGCATCCTAAATGAGGACGGTCTTCAAAGACAGGTAAAGCTATGAGTCAGCATCCAAAATAAGGACGATCTTTAAAGACAGGGTAAAGCTATGAGTCAGCATCTTAAATGAGGACGGTCTTTAAAGATGGGGAAAAGTATGTGTCAGCATCCTAAATTAGGGCGGTCTTTAAGGACAGGGTAAAGCTATGAGTCAGCATCCTAAATGAGAATGGTCTCAAAGACGGGGTAAAGGCAAATGGATACAATAAAAGCGTGAGCTTCCTAAGCGACGACGGTTTCCTAAGAAAAAATAAAGCTATATTAATATATAAAAAAACGCCAGATTCTCTTAAGCGAAAATGGTTGGCGGAAGCAGAGAGATGCTTTGAAGACACAATAAATACGTCAGCTTTCTAAATGAATACGGTGTCTGTAGACAAAATGAAGTTGTGTGTCGTCATCCTGAGCAAGGACAGTTTCCTAAGACAGGGTAAAGATGTGCGTCTGTACTAGTAATGAATGATGGCGTCCAAAGACAGGGCAAAGGTATACGGAATACAATATAAACGTGAGCTCCTCAAGCGAGAACAGTTTCCAAGACAAGGTCATGCTATGAGACAGTCTCCTAAATGAAGGCGCTCTCCAAAGACAAGGTAATGCTATGAGTCAGCATCCTAAATGAGGACGGTCTTCAAAGACAGGGTAAAGCTATGAGTCAGCATCCAAAATAAGGACGATCTTTAAAGACAGGGTAAAGCTATGAGTCAGCATCTTAAATGAGGACGGTCTTTAAAGATGGGGAAAAGCTATGTGTCAGCATCCTAAATTAGGGCGGTCTTTAAGGACAGGGTAAAGCTATGAGTCAGCATCCTAAATGGGGATGGTCTCCAAAGACGGGGTAAAGGCAAATGGATACAATAAAAGCGTGAGCTTCCTAAGCGACGACGGTTTCCTAAGAAAAAAATAAAGCTATATTAATATAATAAAAAAACGCCAGATTCTCTTAAGCGAAAATGGTTGGCGGAAGCAGAGAAATTCTTTGAAGACACAATAAATACGTCAGCTTTCTAAATGAATACGGTGTCTGTAGACAAAATGAAGTTGTGTGTCGTCATCCTGAGCAAGGACAGTTTCCTAAGACAGGGTAAAGATGTGCGTCTGTACTAGTAATGAATGATGGTGTCCAAAGACAGGGCAAAGGTATACGGAATACAATATAAACGTGAGCTCCTCAAGCGAGAACAGTTTCCAAGACAAGGTCATGCTATGAGACAGTTTCCTAAATGAAGACGCTCTCCAAAGACAAGGTAATGCTATGAGTCAGCATCCTAAATGAGGACGGTCTTCAAAGACAGGGTAAAGCTGTGAGTCAGCATCCAAAATAAGGACGATCTTTAAAGACAGGGTAAAGCTATGAGTCAGCATCTTAAATGAGGACGGTCTTTAAAGATGGGGAAAAGCTATGTGTCAGCATCCTAAATTAGGGCGGTCTTTAACATACTTAAACACCGATAGTTTTGTCAGAACGCCATAGAAGGTGTGAAGGTCTTCTAAGATTTATTCTGCGAATATAGTTGCTGTATTTCAAGGATTGTTTCTCTATAATAAATTTTCCTCGCTCCTAAAAAACTGTTTTGCTCTTTGCGACTGATTGCATAAAATCCTCTATCCCCGATATACATAACAATATGTAAGAAAATTAAGGATTTATGAAGTAATTATAGCACAAGGGAAGACGAATTATACCAGACATTTCAAATATTTAAATTTACAAAAAAATAGGGGTTTCTTTTCATCATTTCTAAGAATCTGGGAACTTGAACGTTTACAAAATACCAACCGTGAAGTATAGGATTATGGGTATCATAGTTCAAGCGTATGTAGCGTAACATCTTGATATTTGTGGGACGAAAGTTTGTCTCCAATTTCTCAACCTCCACATAATGAACCTCTATATTGTGAATTTTTCTACATTGTGAATTTTTTCCTGGAACTATGATAATTTCCTGATATTCTTCGTAAATTAGCCTCTCATTATCAAAAAAAAAATTAAAGGAGCCTTAGAGTAGTCGCAAATGATGTGTAACATCTGACATGTTATAGTAGTAAATACGCAATAGTAAATTAAATCCTGAAAGAAATGAATCGGGTAGTATTGGAAATAATTTTCGATTGAATAATTATACCTTAATGAAAATTTTATTTAATTAACACAAGGAGTAATGTAATTTTTTATCAAAAATAATTATTATTGTCCAGTTGGGGAAGAGCGGAGACAATAGGCTTATAACTAAAATATGACACATATACTTGTGATTTCAAAGTATTTAAAAACCGTTGAAAAACAGCAACAATAACAATACCACTTATTTGTCGAAATATTTCGATTTGTTTTCATTTCGAGCTTGAGTTCATCATTCAAAAAATCTATGAACGGCTCAGCTTCTGGCAAACTGAAGTTAAAATTTTAAAAGTTAACTTCAGTTTGCCAGAAAGAAATTTAAAAGTTAATTTCAGTTCACTCGAAATCATGGGAAGCGAGTCATAGTTTATTTTAAAAGAGCAGAACCACTTTCGAAATATGGTAAAAGTACAAAATGCAGGAAATCTTTAATATTTTGAAGCGTTTGTTTCGGAGAAATGTATACGACAACCGAAATCACTGTCCTCAGATTTCATACACTTAAAAAATGATACCAGCTCCTGGGGAATGAACTAGGCCTGCAAAGGTAAAAAATACCAATACGCAACCCCATTGGGGAAAAAAAGATTTCATACACAACTAGCCCTGAGACTTTAACAATTGAGCGTAAGAATCTCAAATTTATTCTGGATGAAGTCTAATAAGATTTGCTGGTATATGCGAAGTGGATTTAGAGTCAAAAAAATGAAACCGAGCTTTTGGATTCGAATCTTTTGAAATGCTAAATTTAACAATATAAAAAAGGCTGGCAGCTTGATGGCCACTAGATTTGATCCCAATGCGAGGGTAGCGAAGAGGCACCACGAAGCGCGCTGATTGGTCATATCAAATAGCGCAGTCTTCCCCGGCTTCCTGTTACACATTTCCGTCCCTTTTTACGAAATAACTCCTACCAGCAACCGGGAGGAAAGATATTAAACATTAAAAGTACATTTTCTCTATAACGAACGTTTCTTTTGTGATTCAATTTTTGTTCTCCCTATTTGTAAGGTATTTCTGGAAATTTTGAGTTATTTCCTCTTTTAACACACATTAGATGGTGCTCATAAATCTTGAACTGATTTTATAAGACACCTAACTCACCGAGACCAATAGAATTCTGGGCGTTTCATCCAAAACTGCAACTCTTAACCCTCATTGTCCAGTTCACTGCAAACATTTTTGACAACCCCAGTCACACTCAGTGGAGATGTCTTGTGTCCCCGGGTCTTTGAACTAATCACTGTTCATTTGTAGAGTTGATTGGTCGTACTGATGACTTCGTTTCTTGTAGCCTGAACATGTCAAAACGTAAGTGATTGAGCATCAAAGAAAATAATTAATTCTTCAGGAAGTGGACAAAGGCGTCAAGAAAAAGGAAATAGCTTTAGAATTCGGTATTCCTATAAACAGTTTATCATCTATTATAAAAAAATCGAGATAAGCTACAAAATTGATTCATCGAATTCTTGTTCAAAATGTTAAGAACATGTGTATATGAAGATGTCGACAAGGCAGTTTTGAAGTGATACACACAATATGAGATAAAAATGTTCCGATCTCTAGACCTTTCGTAATAAAGAAAGATCTTCAATTTGCAAAGGCATTGGAATAGGACAAATTTCTAGGTAGCAATGGATGGCTAGAAAAATTTAAGAAAAAACACGGAATTGCAGCGTAGCAAAAGTATTATCTGGGGAAAGTAAAAATGTTGATGATATAATGATATTAAAAATAGGACAACAGAGACACTGGGTAAAATTTTAAAAGACTATAAGCCAGAAAACATCTTTAATTTAGATGAGACTACTTTATTTTTTTCAATGTTTGCCTCAAAAACACTACCATTTGAAAACGAAAAATACTTTGGAGGAGAGAAAACGTAGCAAATCAAGCATGACTGTTATGTTAGGAGCAAATATGATTGGACACCAGAAATTAAAAGTTATAGGAAGAAGCAGACCTCCAACATCTTTCAAAGGCCCAAAATCTTTGGAAGTTGATTGTTTGGAACAAAAAATCTTGGATGACGTCAGAAATTAAGGAAAATTGGATTCAAAGGTTGGACAAGCGCATGGTTAAAGAGCGTCACAGAATTACTCTCCTTTTAAATAATTCAACCACCCATCCGAAGGAAATCAACCAAAAATTGAAAAGTGTTACAGTTTTTTACTTGCCACCAAACAGTATACATTAAAACTCCAGCCAATGGATCGAAGGGGTGATAAAAATTTTAAAGTAGACTATCTCAAAAGCATACTGCGAAAAGAGTTATCACTGTTCTTGAAAACAATCGATTCAGACAAAATATCAACTTACGGGAAAGTATTTCAGAAGTTTCGAAAACGTGGAACTATTATATCACAAATTGTACCATTCATAACAGTTTTGTCAAAGTTGGCTTCTTTGTAAGCAGTGAGAGTTCGGATGAAGACAATATTCTCTTAAATGAAATAAAAAACATATGGAACATGCTAAGGGAAAAACAAGAAATTATACGGATGATGTGCTACTTGTTGATTTTATTTCCATTGATTCTGAAGCTGAAACCCCCTTTGGATCACTAACTGAACCGGATATATTGAACAGTGTGAAAAACAAAAACAATACAGCAATGGCTTGCAATGAAGACGATGAAAATGCAGAAATCAGTATACCTTCATATGATGAAATAATACATTCAACTGAAACAATTCGACGCTGTTTACAGTGTGAAGAAAAACGTCCGAAGGAATTTTTGGTGCTCTGCAAAGATGTGAGGCGTATTATGAAACAAAGGATTTTTTCAAACAAAAGACTCAAGCAAAATGAACAGATTTTATGAGTAATTAAGTTTCTGGAAGCATGTAGTATAATGCATGTTTAAAATTACTTATATACTTTAAAATAGATAATATGCTTAAAATATATATTTATTAATTTTAATATAAAATTATTTTCAAAGTGTAGAAAATACAGAGTATTACTAGACATTCTTTTTTCTTGTTTCCCTTGCAGTTTTTCTTTCTTTATTGATATGTAAGATATATTCAATAACTATATAATGATTTACAAAAAGGTGTGAATATTTGCTTATTTTTAATATATAGTGTTTATGAATTTAAAATTTGTCTTATGTGGCTTATAAAGAATATTGAAAGATGAACTTCTGCATAACAAATTTTCCATTAAACAAACTTTTATTCAGGATATAGCGACTTCTTTAAATAGAGGACCGACTGTATAAGAAGAAAATATAAAAAGCATCTTTTGTCTTAGAGTCTCCAAAAGATAAATTAACGAAACAAGCACTGATACTCTTCTTCTAAAACGTTTCAAAATTATTTGTAAGTATTCATTTTATACCTATCTGCTCAATTACATCCAGCAACTTTCTTAAAAGGATAGAAATATTATTTTTAAGAAAACTGTACTTAATTGACTGCATAATTTGATGACTTTATTCTGTCATTGGCGAGAATTTTCCTCAATTTTCTAAAATGGTATTCTTGTAAATAAATAAATAAAAGTAAAGCAAAGGAACAATATGAATGGAAAATTAATAAAGGAACAAGAATTTAAAAAAACCGTTAATGTAGAATCCGATAACGAAAATGAAATGAATGTTTCTGTTCCCGCGTTACTCGAAATGAGGAACATCATGAAAAGAATGCGCAATTCCTTAGACTCACATTCTAATGGTGAAATGAATAACAAAATGCACAACATCGAAGGATTTGTTGACAATTTGATACTAAAAAAAGGCAATTCAAAGAAAAATATCAGATTACTTTCCAAAAATTCAATAAATGTTTTGTTTTTTAAAATAACTTTAAAATTTTGTATTAAATTTCATTAAGTTCTTGTGAATGTTTTTGTTTTATTGATTTTTCTTAAATATATATATATGTATATATATATATATCTGTGGCTAAAACTATTCTATCATGACTATAGTTATCTTAGGTATGTAATTATTTTTTGTATATTTTTGTAATATATATTTATATATATGTATAACACAAAAAATATATCAGTTACCTCAGTTTTGTGTTAAGCGATTTTCACTGTAATTGTATTATTTTCGTCCACGCATAACATAACTGTGTTCACGGCTTTCTTTTTTTATCTATTGGTATACATTTTTTAATATCATTTAATGAACAAGATCATTTTGTTTTCGTGAACAGACCTTTCGAGAAATGGTGAGAGGCGTAAAAAAGTACGAAAAGAAAAGGCTCTTTCCGAAAAAAGGGCTTGACAAGCTGCCCGAGAAACTCGATTGGAGAGATGCAGGATTAGTTACACCTGTCAAAAATCAAGTGAGTACTGATTATTGATTTTTACAAGAACCCTCAACTCCGTGCAATTATTTTCGGTGTTTTGCTAATAATCTTATTCTGGCCAAATTTGTGTTGTTTTTTATTACTATTTCTTTCTTTAATTTTGCTACCTTCTTGCCATTATTTATAGTTAACATGAACGAAACTAGAAGCTATTAAGATAGTTTGGCTATCAATTTAAAAAAACACACACACAAAAATTTATCAACTTGCTGTAAATAGTTTATTTCAACCACACATTTATTTTATACTTCTATCAGATTGATTATTTTTTGATGTCTCAAGTGGAAATATATTTATGGTCTATCTCTCAAGAAAAAACAGTTTTAAAATCATTTATTTTATAAGAAAAGGTATTTAAATCTTCATCTGTCCTGTGAATGTTCTAATTTTGTGCCTTTTTTTTTTTTACAGATTTATTGAAAAATATCACGAGCAAACTTCATAGAACTATCCGTTCAGTATAAGTAAATATTCTCTTTATTATTCGAAGATATGTGAACGTTTGGAAAGTGAATTTGGAATTGGTTCGATGTTGGAAATATTCTCCGGTACATTTAGAGGTCTCTTATAAGTAGTAATGTAGAAACTAACTCTTGCAAGCATATTATCCTTAGTTGTTCTAAACACACAGCCACACTACTTGATACCAAATTAAAAAGGATAATTTTTCTGAACAGAATCACGCTATTTGATAATAAATTAAAATGGATAATTAAAGGGACTGAAAAAATTACTGTATTTGCTCGATTTTAAGCCGCACCCCCCATTCTCTATATGTATTTGATAAAAAAAATTTTTTAAAAAAGGACGAATGTTTCATTGGTATCCGATATTTAAGAAATTTTAAAAAATAAATATTAATGATAAATAATAAGTTAATAACTAATTTATTTTACAAGTTTATAAAAAACTTTCAAACACATACATAAACCAATGTTTCATGTATATGTTTATCACGCCAGTAATCATGTTTAGAAAATGATTCATCACTCCTATTGTCACAGATGACTTCGGAATCGGTGTCGCCTCGCCATTCTAGGACACCGTGTCGTCTTCCGTGTCACCCAGTGCATTTGTTATGCAAAATTTTTTGAAGAAAGAATGTATTATAGAAGAATGTAAAATAATTTTTATAGACTGTTGAACATTTGCAAGCAAAAATTATATCATTTTGCTTATGCCATCGAGGTATATTTGTTTCATCTATGACAAACTTTCAGTGGCCACTGCTCTGTTTACGTTTTTTTCTGTATATAAAATTGCCTCCTTTTTCAAATTTGCATCATAGTGAACTCGCCCTGATGCTAGTATTGATAGTTGTTTAAAAGTAAACGTATAAAAAAAAATTCGTAAATACGAGCAGACATCGATGTTTAAGACAGACTGAATACTGGATACAAGTTGTGGAATGGAATAAGTCATCTTTGCAAGTGGTCAGACTGGACGGAAACATTTTTCCTTTTGAAAGGGGTGGAAACTCAATTTCCCCATCCAACAAATGCTTTACCTTCGATTCTAAGCACCCTATTTTCAGTAGCACTAACACTGGAAATATAGAGTGGCTTAGATTCGAGTAAATACTGTACTTAAAAAATAATATTCCTCCTGAAAAGCCTTGTTTGCCTTTTTATTTGATTTTTAATTTTTGAATAATTAATAATTGCATATCTGTGTTATAACGCTTTTGAAATAAATGTAAAATTATATTTATCTTCTTGATTGGCTTAACGTTAGCATTGAACTAAATGAGTTGTGACATGTTCCAGGAACCTTGCGGGGCATGCTGGGCTTTTTCTACCACGGGATCTTTGGCGGAAAGGCAGCATATGAAGAAAAAGGGAAGCTGGTGTCACTCAGTGATCAGAACCTTATCGACTGTTCCAAAGGTGACAATTTATTATCTTACTTTTTTAAGTCATTTTAGAGTTCTCTATTAAAATAATTGAATAGTTATCCAATTGTTCAAATACTATTTTAAATTACATATTACCGCTGAATTGAATAACATCTGAGGAAAAATAACACGCCACATGAAAATGTAATTTAAGGTTTATTAATTGGTCTTGTGAAAATAACACATCATCTTAAAAAAGGTGATACATTTGATTTGATTCTAATTTTCGTCTCATTTGGAAGCAAAACGAGAGTTATTGCGACGGACCTATTCATTAACTTCCTTTTATAAGCCCTCTTATAAGCGGAATCTTTGAACTCAATTTTTACACCATTTAAAAGGTCAGATTAATTCGAAATTTTGCTCAATTGTCCAGGACTGATGACAATACAATAATTTCATAATTTGGTTTCATTGTCCTGATCAGGATCTTCAGGATTGACGATTTCCCATTTTCAGATCCTGTCCCGCATCTGGCGACTAATTCCAGATTTGGCGACTAATTCCAGATATGGTGACTTATTACAGATTTGGCGATTAAAAGATTGTTACAATTAGTTCAATTAACTATAAAAGAGTGTTCTTTATTTTTGAAGCTATAATTTTTTTAACCATTTTCGAGTAACAAGAACGATACATGACCTGGCACCAACCTCACCGTAATTCTAAGGCATGCTAACAGAGCTTCGAATCTTGATACATTTAACGCTCTATGTGGCGGGTCTTCGGAAGCACAACGATTGGACCCCGCCACTCGATATTTACATTGAGGGCTGAACACCCTAAAGGAGTACTACTATTACATAAAGTCTTGTTCCAATATAAACTTCCTTAGCCGTGCCCTCCCCTTGTAAGACTAAATGTTAAAAATATATTTTAGAATAGATATAACAAATAGTATACAAATAAGTTAATTTTAAATTGTTTTAATAAAGATAAATGCAGATAAAAGTATAAAGAATAAAATATTATTAATATTTAAATATTTGTTTTACACCATACTAAGCTGATTAAAGAACAAACAACTTTGCAATTGATATACTATGAATGAAACCTTAAAAATGTAAATGTTGATACAAATAACCATCACACAAAAACGCGAAAGAAAACAGCGACGGTGGACTGATAATAAACCACGATTAGATAGCAAAAACGTCGCTTGAGCCAGTACTTTATTTGCTACTTCAATACTAAATTACGTGATGAGCTTGACACTAATTTAATGTCACGTGCAGCAGAATCTATTATTTTGCCCCACTGCCTTTGTTGGAATCCAAATTTGAATACGCGATTCATGCTTCACTGGATATTAAGATGGAGATGATTTCATATTGGGTACCTCTATTCCAGAAATGTAAATGGATTTGAATTATAATTAAAACCTCTTTTGAGGAAAATTAAATGACATTTATCAGTATCATAATATTTATCAACTCTAGACGTCACACACACACATGAATATATATACAGGTTAATTCATATGACATATATGAAGGAAAATGTAAAATATACCTGAAACATGAAAGAGGAAATAACATAAACAAAATATAAAATTTTTACAAAACTACAAAATAAATATGTAAAGGAAAATAAGAAATACAAATAAACAAAAATTAAAAGGGAACCCAGCTAGTCAAAAAGTAATTTTGGACCGAATAATTGGGGTTAAATTTGTTTGTTGGTATCAACCTTCCCCCTTTGTATATACATATATAAAGGAGAAAAGCGACTCACTCACTGACTGACTGACTGACTAATCACGAAATCTCTGGAACTATTCAACCTACAGACTTGAAATTTGGTAGACAGGTTCCTTTGTTAGAGTAGACATCAGCTAAGAAAGGATTTTCCGAAATTCGAAACGCAAGGGGCGTTACGGGGGTTAAGGGCTTTAATAATAATTGTTTCCATGTTTAAACTACTTGAAGTACAATCTTGAAATTGAGTGAGCGGATTCCTTTCAGAGAGTAGAGATCCGCTACAAAATGAGTTTGCTGAAAATCGACCCCCAAGTGGCGTTGCAGGGGCTTAGGGGGGTATAGATAATTATTTCCATTTTTAAATTATTTGACGCACTATCTTTAAATTTGATATATAGATTCCTTTCGTAGAATAATGATCAGTTACAAAACGGGTTTTGTGAAAACAGACTTCTAAGTGGCGTTGCGGGGGATTAAGGGGCGTAATAGATAAATATATCCGTTTTTAAACTACTTCACCTACCTGCTTGAAAATTGGTAGGTAAGTTTCTTTCCTGGAGTAAATATCCGCTACAAAATGGGTTTGGGGAAAATTGACCCCCAAGGGTGTTGCGGGGGCGGGGGTTTAAGGGGCGTTATAAATTCCTATTTTTAAGTTATTAGACGTACAGTCTTGAAGCTTAGTAAGCAGATTCCTCTCATAGGGTAGAGATACGCTAAAAATGAGTTTCATGAAAATTGCCCCCAAGTGGCGTTTGGGGACTTAAGGGGCGTTATAGATAATTATTTCCATTTTTAAACTATTAGACGCACAGTCTTTAAATTTTATATATAGATTCCTTTCGTAGAATAATGATCAGTTACAAAACGGGTTTTGTGAAAACAGACTTCTAAGTGGCGTTTCGGGGGATTAAGGGGCGTAATAGACAGATATATCCGTTTTTAAACTACTTCACCTACCTGCTTGAAAATTGGTAGGTAAGTTTCTTTCCTGGAGTAAATATCCGCTACGAAATGGGTTTTGGGAAAATTGAACCCCAAGGGGTGTTGCGGGAGCGGGGGGTTTAAGGGGCGTTATAAATTCCTATTTTTATGTTATTAGACGTACAGTCTTGAAACTTAGTAAGCAGATTCCTCTCATAGGGTAGAGATACGCTAAAAATAGGTTTCGTGAAAATTGCCCCCAAGTGGCGTTGAGGGGACTTAAGGGGCGTTATAGATAATTATTTCCATTTTTAAACTATTAGATGCACAGTCTTTATATCTGATAAAGAGATTTCTTTCATAGAGTAGAGATCAGCTAGAAGAAGGTTTTGTGAAAACAGACCTCTAAGTGGCGTTGCAGGGGAATAAGTGGCGTAAGAGATAAATATTTTCGTTTTTAAACTATTTGACCTACCTGCTTGAAAATTGGTAGGAATGTTTCTTTCATGGAGTAAATATCCTCGACAAAACGGGTTTGGAGAAAATTGACCCTCAAGGGGTGTTGCGGGGGGTTAAGGGCAGATATAAATAATTATTTCTTTTTTTAAACTATTAGACTCACAGTCTTAAAATTTGGTTAGCAGATTCCTCTCATAGGATAGAAATACACTGAAAAATATGTTTTGTGAAAATCGACCCCTAGGTGGTGTTGCGGGGGTTCAAGGGGCGTTATTGATAATTTTTTTTCGATTTTTAATTAATTGGACGCACAGTCTTCAAATTTTGCTAAGCAGATTCCTTTCATAGAGTGCAATTCCCCTACAAAATGGGTTTTGTGAAAACAGACCCAGAAGTGGCGTTGCAGGGCTCAAGTGGCGTTATAGACAATTTTCCCCATTTTTAAACTGTTAGATGTACAGTCTTGAAATTTGATAAGCAGATTCCTTTCGTAAAGTAGAGAACCGCTACAAAATGGGTTTCGCGAATATCAACTACCAAGTTTAATTTCGGGGATTAAGGGGCGTAATAGATAACTATTTCCGTTTTTAATCTATTTGATCTACCTGCTTGAAAATTGGTAGGCATGTTCCTTTCATGAAATAGAGTTCCTCTAACAAAGAGTAAAATGAAAATTGACCCCCAAAGATGTTTGCGAGGGGTCAAGAGGAGTTACAGAAAAAAATTCCTGTTTTTAATTGTTAGACCCATATACTTGAAATTTTTTAAGCATGTTTCTTTTGTTGAATAGAGATCCACTAAGAATAAATTTTAAGCAAATCAAGTTCTGGGGGGTTGCAAGGGGTTACTGGGACGTATTGACAAAAAAAAATTACTTTTTTCGAGCTACAAGGACTATAATAATGAAATTTGGTTTGCATTTTTCTTTTGTTGAATTGAAATCCGCTAAGAGCGGTAATTTTGGAAAACGGCTCTCAACGGGATTACGGGGATATTTATAGTAAAACTTTTGCTTTTTTCTGTTAGATTTAGACTTGAAATTTGGCTTGCATGTTCAATTTACGGAGTAGAGATCCACCGAAAATTGGTTTTGCGGGAATCCACTTGGTTTTTGAGTTACGAAAGAGCGAACATCATTCTATGCTTCAATTTTAGAGATTTTTAGAAAATACAAATTAGATGAGTTCTGCCCTTTTTTTATCAACAGGTGGCAGTTACAGGTATAAGTATATTTTTCAATTCAATCGAATTCTTAATGCTAGGACTTAGATATCAATACTTAAAACATATATATAAGCAGTAAAAATTTATAAAACATCATGAAATACCCAGCGAAGCGGGCGGGTAACAGCTAGTATACATATATATGTAGAGAGAGAGAAGAGAGAGAATGAAACATTTTTGTGTTCGGTCAAATTAGTTTTTTTGTTGCTTCACAAAGAAAACTAAATACATGTGTGCTACAGAAAGAACTTATTCTCTTACAGGAAACAAAGCTGACATGAAAGCTAAAACTCTTTTTATTGTGTTGGTATCGAACTCTTCCCCCCCCCCCCAGATTCTAAGTACAAGAACAATCTGTGTGTACTTAATCTTGCAATGAAAATCTCCAATTTCTTTTAATCGTATCAGATGGATAAAAGATAAAGAGCAGTTCTAATACAAGGCAGAATAATATGATCTACTGTATATAAATATACATATATGTATAATAATAAAAATGAAATAAAATGTAATAAGACAAATTTACATATATATATATAATTTTTTTAGAGAATGATGGATGCAACGGCGGAGATGTGAATTCTGCGTTGGAATATATTATCAAAAATGGAGGAATAGATACAGATTCTTCCTATCCATACACATCAAAGGTATAACTTATTTCTAATAAAAAAAGCCGTTTTACAAAGAAACTGAATGGTTTTTTGATAAAGGGGTTATTGTTTTAATCAAATATAAATTCCTGAAAGGATAAGGTTTTTTTGTTTTGGTTTCTAATATTAATCCTTATTAATAAATACATTAAGTCAAGAGCACTAGTTCATTTATACACAATTATTTTGTATCGAATGAACTGAACACACAACTGAGGAAATACAAATCAGTGGTAATTCACTCCCCCCCCCCCCTATCTCAAAAACGTTTAATCCTAAAAATAATCTCTAAAATACGGCAAGGTAGAAGCAGAGATGGTTTAAGTCTCAAATGTATATCCTAAAAAGCTAATTGATTCACCCATATTCACTTCTGGAATTCCTTATAACATTAAATTTAAAGCAATAAATAGACCAAAAAGCAAAAGTGACCTTTAATTTTTTTTGACTTTTTCTTCCTCATCCAAATAGTATTTGAAAATAATTTTTCGAATGTTAAACTCATTACTGATGAAAGCAGGCATTAATGGTGACACACTATCTACTGAATATATGTATATAAGTTCCTTATAATAAATGAGGGTACTTTTCCATTTCGCCTGCTCAGGTGATATAGTCGCCAAAATGACGCAATTGAAGCCAAATGGAGTATTTTCTCTGGTAATCTTTTACCGCTACATATTCAAAACAAGTCGCGGCCTTTTCTTATAAGTAATGTCTTTTTCCTAATATGTCAAAAAGGGACGGAAAAACAAGGAAAATTAGGAATTTGGCCCGAACAGAAGAAAAATCTCTTAGATTCTTCCAGATGCCAAACTAAGCCATAAGCAATGTATTAGAAGCAATTAAAGAAAATATTTAAAAAGGAAGTACATACGGTGTGTATTATATAATGTTTACTGTTATATGTATAATATACAAGGAAGAGACTGACTGATAGACTGTCTAAAGAGGGTAGTGACAATGAAACGGCTACTGATACTTCGCTCATTTGTTAAGAACCATGTACTATAATGCAAGATGTAAGCTAAATTTAATATGGTGATTCCACTACGCATCAATGGTACACAGGAACAGTGGTGCAGCGGAGAACATTTGGGCCCCTCTGAAAAGTTAAGTTTTGGTTCTCCAAGTTAGATTTTACAAAGGGTGCTTGGTGGTAGTCAGGCTTTGGGCCCTCTAGAACCCTTTCCCCTCCTCGCGATGGAAGGTGTTCGGTACACCATTGCCCAGGAACATCCCCTAGCGCTCTGTTGGAAATCAAATGCGACCGTGGTATCCATACTACTCTGGCTAGACTAATAAGTAGCCACTTGAAATGTCTTTCCATTGAAAGTGGCAGAAAAAATACCTCTCTTGTAAGAAATGCTATAACCATCCAATTTCACCGAATCAAATTCTGGTGTGAATCGGACTTTCTAAGGGGTCTTAACATTCGATTCCCTTATTATTATAGTTTTTTGGTGGTCAAAAACCTTCAGGTATATTCTGAAATCTGGTGTATGTCAGATAATTTGAAGATAAGAAACTGAAACTGCAACATATTGTTACGTAGATCGGGGTTCGAGGATTTTATGCAAAAGCAGTCGTAAGCAACAAGACAGTTCTTTGCGAGTGATGCGTATTTATTAGCGTAAATCAATCCTTAAAAATACAGGATTCAACAGCAAAGTTCACTGAATAAATAACAGAAGGATTTCACACCTTCAACAGCACTCAGACACAATAAGCAGTGTCTAAATACACGTATGTAAATGATTATACACAAGCACAGCCGAGCTTATTAAGTTCAAGGCAAGTCTGCTAATCGCTAATTAAAACAGTGCTCACTACTCGCTGGTTGAAATCAGACTCGCTACTCGCTGGCTGAAAACAGACTCACTGTTGCGGCGAGTATCTCTATTTATATCCGGGGCCGAAACTTCTGGAAAGATGCGCTCGCGCCACAGATCGTGAAATTAGTGGATTTCTCTACTAATTTCTAGAAGAATCCAGAGGGTCCCGAACTCACCAATATGGTCGCCAAAGTCGCCAAAAATGATGCCAACTTGGCTCTATCGCCAATATTTCGCCAAGTTCCCATTGAATCGCCATTATAACGTAAGGGACGGCGTTGCTTGTGAATATTACAACTTTAACATGAAATAAATTTAGAATAGAGTAATATAAAGGCATTGCACATCCGAATACAAATTATCTACATTATTGTATGCAAAATTCGTAATAATATGTATAATATAATGGAGAAAAAAAACATATAAATGTGTATACTGCGTGTTGTTGCCAATAATGTCTACTTGGCTAGATTTTCGCCATTGAAATAGAAAAGTACCTAAAAATAATAATTATAAAACAAATACTTGCACTTTATACTTTAAAAATATCTCGAATTCAAAAGGCAGCAATGAAATCCATTCTAAAGTAAACTGTGGTATACCGAATACCAGACTTAATCGCTTGTCTTTATTTACTTAGAATGGTACCTGCCACTTTGATAAGGCGAATATAGGAGCCACTTGCACCGGATACCTGAATGTACCTGACGGAGATGAAGAGGCGTTGAAACAAGCTGTCGCTACTGTGGGTCCAATATCAGTCATTATAGATGCTTGCCATAACACCTTCATTAATTACAAGTATGGAAAGAAACATAAATAAAATTAAAATTTTTAATTCAAAATGGATGAAATAAATGAATTGGATGAATTGATACATTAATTGCCATATGAACTGTAGTAATTTAACATTTGTGTGGGTGATTTAAATTATTTTATTTAATTACTTGTGTGTGAAGGTTTTGAAAGTATAGTGACAGTAAATGGCGTAAGACGAAACTGTGTAAATGGACTGAAATATTTTTCGTGTTAAAGGATATTGCATATATATATTTACAAATTTAAAACTATTAGAGTTTATTTTATTTAAATAGATATGTATAATACGTGTATTTAATAGGAATCAATAAAACAAAAGCATTCACAATATTTTCAAACTTTTTGAAAAACAGAACATTTATTGAGTTTTTGGAAAATAATTTCATATTCTTCTTTGTATTGTCTTCTTTTTAGCATCAAATTATCAGCAATTTTTTTTTATTTTGTCCATTTTGTTATTCATTTCACCGTTAGAATGTGCTTCTAAATAACTGCGTCTACTTTTCATGACGTCCTTTATTTCGGATGATGTGGAAACAGGAGCTACATTTTATTTTCGTAGTCCGAATCTGCATAAATTATATTTTTTTAGCTTTGAAAAAACTCCAAAAGGTCTGTGTCTGCCTTAATTTCGAGAAACACACTCGTTATCATCATCTACTGCAATGAATTTCCCCCCTACTATACTGCTGGACAGTCCAATCCGGTTGGTGTTTTTTGTACCTTGTTCATTCTTAAAAGGGAAATTTTTTCGTGTAGCGCGATTTTTGTTTCGTGTTAAGAGAAAAAAATGCATGAAAATACATAGTAGTTTGACGAGGCCCTTGTATTATCTCGTGTTAAGCAATATTTCGCCTCAAGCATTTTCGCGTTAAAGGTATTTTACTCTATGTAGGTCACATATAAAAAAACAAAACTAAAACAATAAAGGCTTCCTTTAATGAATTATTTTATAATATTAGCAACTATATTAAAAGTATTCAAAACTTTTTGCATGTTTACAGAAAATTCAAATACCGAAATTAGAATTATTTTTATCATGTGATTGAGTATATCGAATACTTTCTAAAATTGAACAAAGATTGTGAAAATTCCAAAAACAAACAAACAAAAAATAGCAAACATTTTATGAAATGTGATGTCATTAATAATGCAAAAGTAAGTTTTTATACATAAAAATAAAAAATGGAAGCTTTTATTTACATTTTGGATAATGTAAAAAAGTATCCATAATTTATTCAACGGGATAAATATTATGCACAGTAAATTTAACTTGCAAAGTATTACATTTCAAAACAAACATCACTGATAAAAGCTACAAATAAACTTTAATTATAATGTGGTGAACATTTCAAAAATATGTTTTACATCTCTTTCTGCATGAAAAAAAAGTTTTTCGTGATACTGTAATAAATTTGTTTATACTTAAGGTATATTTAGCAAGAATGAGAGAGAGAGAGAGTCGTAAAAAGTTGAATTTAACTGATGAGAAGTGACAAAAACGATTTGCCTAATTTGTATGATGGGGTTGGTACGCTTAACAGTGGACTTCGAGGGGGGGGGGTACCAATACGGGGTACCCCTCCCTAGTTGTTTTAAAACGAAACTGTTTAAAAATTACTTGAAATTAAATCTCGAAAAATCTTGAAGAACATTCGAAGTCCTTTAAATGAAGAAAAAGTAACAGAAGATATTGTTTGAAAACCTCATATATGTATTATCTAATACCTAAGAAAAATACAATACTGTTATTAAAATTGACTGAGGAACTTTTCACTACTCATCATGGTTCAGAGATATGTCTATGAAATAATTTGAAAATATTTTTTCTTTGTCGATTTTTACAGCCTTTCAGTAATTAAAATTTCTCCCATTTCGAAAAATGTGACATATTGATAAAATATTTTAAACTTAATATTAAAAAATTATACAAAAAAAAAGAAATGTTTTAACAAATAGGAGCGGAATTTTCGATGAACCTAAATGTCGGACAGATATTCCCAGTCATGCTGTGATTGTGATTGGCTACGGAACAGAGAACGGCAAAGACTATTGGTTGGTGAAGAACAGGTAAATATTAAGTTGATTTTTAAGAAACTTTTAATGTATTTAAAGTAGCTTACATTTTGTAAACAAATTTAGTATTTCATGAGGAAAATTACAATCAATAAATGTGGTTCTTATCTGCGAGATTTGTTATTATTCCATTTATATAAAAATAGCCCTACAGTGCAGTAAAGATACACATTTAACGTCATAAAACAACTTATTGATAGTAATTAGAACTTATTTTAGAAAATTACATGAGCTACGTAAAATTTAATTAATATTTCTCACAGAAATATTTCTTGTTTTCATACGCTTATAATTTTTTGAAGTTATGTTTATATTTAAACATTTTACTCACACACTTTGTTGAAACCTCATTCCTTTATAAATAATATATAAAAGATTCGAATTATTTAATTTTAATTTCAAAGAATTATATCTATTTGAAAATTGTTTATATTTTCAGCTCTCGAGAAAAAGTTAACACTCCTGAAAAAAAAAATCAATTTTGGAAGTTGTCCTTGAACTTTATCGTTATTTTACATGGTAATTATAAATTAAAACAAGTGTGACTTATTTTAGTGAGAGAGTTAATTGAAGACATTGCAGTTTAATTTCTAATTTTCGACATTGTGTTTGTAGCTGTTTCTTACTTATTATCTTTTCTCGACACGACTTTTAAAGTTATTTGAGCATTTTTTTGTGCAGTAGATAAGTACAATTTTTTCAACAAAATGTATCTTATTTTTAAGCTAAAAGTTATCTTTATTTTACCTTCAGCAAGGAAGTATTATATATATATAATACTTACAAATCCATAACTTACAAATCTTTCTTAAATTAGTAATTTCAGTCATTTTTTTTCTTCGGCTTAATTTTCTAGAAATAGAGACTTAATAAAATAACTATTTAATTTTCATACAGTTTTGTCTGAGTATGAGGAGTGACCGGTAGCCTAATGGTCAAGGTATCGGATCGTGGCTGGCATGTCATGAGTTCGAGCCCAGTACAACTAACGACCCGTCGTGTAGGGGAACGATGCACGTTAAATCTGTCAAGAGCTCAAACGCGTACTCCCGTTGCTATGGAGGGGTAGTTGGGTGAAAGCTGAGGTGTCGCTCTCGTTACTTGACCATGATTCAAAATTACGAAGTCCGTCACCAAAAACCCTCGTGTAGCTGAACTGTGCGACATTAGTATTCGCTGACTCTCTCACTGCGTATGAGGAATCACTTAAAATTATGGTTAACTGTATTTGATTCCAACATATTGCTAATTTTTAATTCTTTGCTACAGACTTTGGAAAGACAATTTGAAATTTTGTCTAGCTTATATAATCTGGCGAGAAGTTAGAAAGGCAGAAAAATATAAGAACTTGTTATTTGCAAAGGTCTTGCTAGTTATCTTACAATATGATAAATTTAATTTAAAATTTGGTCGTAAATTTAAAAAACGAGCATTATTATGATTCTGTGACATATTTAAACTGTTTTAGAGTATGTTTAAGTTTACTTAATTTGTACGAAGCAGTCATAGAAAAGATAAATAAACTAAAATACATGTTTATATAAATCAAAACTATCTGGTTATCAGTGGCGTAACGGAGAACATTTTGGCCCTCCTGCAAAGTCAGGTTTTGGGCCCACAGGTTGTATTTTACATAGGGTTAGGTACTTGGCGGCTTTCAGGCTTTAGGGCCTCCTCCTTGCAATGTGGGGGTTGCGGGATATACGTTACGCCACTGCTGGTAATACAAGTGATTTAATGAAAATAACATCCCACTCACATGCACGCATACGGAACGGTAGGTATATATTTCTCGTGGTTGATTGATTGGTTGTTCATTAGTGCTGTACTATGAAGAAACAACAGCAGTGTGCTTTCATGTCGGACGAAATTTTTTCATGTGGAGTGGATTCTTTCACTTCAACTCATACTTCAAAATTAATTTCTAGTTCTATAGTTGAAATTACAGCATACTGCAGTCTTTATGGTAGGGGGGGGGGATTCCTCCATCACTACGCAACTGCATCAGAATAATCATAATAATACATGGGTAATTCATTCAAAAATAGAAAAAAAGGTACCATTTATATATAGTTTCATGAATAAAAACTTCGAGATGTATTAGATAACATACCAGTGTTTCTTAAAGCAAGGGTCACGTGACTTATATATAGCTGGGGTACCGAAAAATTTCAGGATTTCTTATAGTATATCATTCTGCATAGAATAACTTGTTCGCCAACTAACAAATGGTTTAACGTATCACATCTGAAATATAATCACGATAAAAAAATGCATATAAAGAAGAATTTTTTAAATTTATTTATAACAAAACCATTCATTTTATTTATTTTGTACATATTGCCCAATGCTTAAGGGTCGTACAAAATTGGGGCTGCCACACCAAAACAGTTTAATAACCCCTGACATAAGTCTTAACATTTTAGTAAACAAAATGTTGTACTTATTATTTTAAGGTGTTTATTTTTATCATCAAAAATAACTGTACGCAAATTTCTCTAAAAACGCACTTCTTTATATGTACGCATCTGAAAAAGAAATGTATTCTTCCCATTTTATTAAACCTTGACCCTAAT
>BMAO01018665.1:0-32923 GCA_019973975.1 Trichonephila clavata | reverse complement strand
AATGAAAAGTACATTAAAATAACAGAGGATCATGTTAAAATAAGTATTTATCAGTAAAATTAATTTACGTGGGAAAAATAAGCAGAAACGAACAAAATGAAATTCGCTAGATTCGAACCCAGACATAAGAAAGAATTAAAATACTTTGTGAAAGCGGCGCGTTAGCCAACCACGCCACGCAGATTAGTAACAGAACAGAAAATAGTCAATAATAATGAATGGTCGGTTCAAATTGAATTTAATTTTTAATTGAGGGGATCCATAGGATATTCACATAACGATTGAAAGATTTCGATTGAAGATTACATTTAAATGTATTGCAAAAAATTTATTGATTTTTGATATTTAAAAAAAAAGCAATTAATAATAAAGAATATATAATACAAACATAGTTTTTTTTTCTTTTTCTAAGGAATTTATACCTATTTAACTGACTATTTCCAAAAAAAAATTTCGAAATGGGCAAATTCTTCGATTTTATTATGAAATTATATGTCAAAAAAAGAAATATACATTAGGCATTATTTTAAAGTAAAGTGTAAGTTTTATGAAAGAAAACAAAAATTTCGATACTGATAAATATTTTAAATGAATCTCAGAAATGCATTGAATGCATTTTATCATCTTAATCTGACATATATAGTTGATAAAATACATCTTTCACTCGCATTTTTTTTTTTACTCGCCAAAGTTACTGATTTCCCCCTGTTTAAGGCAGAATTTTTTTAGTGTAACCCTTGAGTTAGAGCGGTCGAAGGCGAAACAGGTCTGAAGTATTTGGCGCAAAGCTAATTTTCGACGCCAATGTTTGGCTAAATGTAAAATCGCATATTTTGAATTATTTTAAAAATCATTACCTTCATTTTAAGGGCATAATTTTTACGTTAATGCTCTCAAACATCACCAACTATTTGCAAAAATTACGTACTTTGAAATAAAAAATGTACAAATTACTACTTTTTAATTTATTTCTCAGAAAAACATAAGTTTACGAAAATCACAATTTTTTTTTAAATCCGTAATTTTGAAGCAATTTTTTCAATCTTCGTATATGTTACGAATAATGTTACTGTACACACGGAAAAAAGATTTTGTGAGATTATCTTCATAAATGACGAAGTTATTGAATGTGAAGTAAAAATTAAGACTACTTTTTAAAAATTCTTTAAAAAAAAAGTTTTGGGAATTTTATTTTTTAAATGAATGGATCTAAAAGAGAAAGGCTTGAAGATAATTAGTGTAGAATTTGAAAAATTACGATTCACGATTACATTTAAATGTATTGTAAAAAATTTATTGATTTTTGATATTTAAAAAAAAAATTAATAATAAAGAATATATAATATGAACATAGGTTTTTTTTTGCCTAAGGAATTTATGTCTATTTAACTGACTATTTCCGGGGGAAAAAAATTAAAAATCAGAAAAAAACCTTTTTTAAGGGAAAAAAAAAATACGGATATAATTTCGGGTACATGGGTTTCTGGGAACCCTCAGACCCTTATCTGGCTAGAAAAAGTTCTGTATAGGTCTTGGTTAAGTTGCATTTTCATGCTGGATAGTATGGAGCTTAGCAATTGGATGAGTGGCGATCAGGCCGGTAGGCGGGGCTTCGAGGCGATGATCTTTGGCGGCTCGGTTTTGGAATCTGGTGGAAGAGAGAGTGTCTTCCAATTTGGATGTAGTAGTGATGAGGATATTGGCTCAAAAAAGGCTGCCCATGGGGGTCTGAGTGTGTGTAATGATGTGTGGCGACGCAATGTCCAGTAGGAGAAAAAATTTAAGACAAGTATGAAAAAAACGACCGGCGGGTTTCTACGAGGCGGACATCATCCTTCACATTGACCGCGCACGGCAGTGCTGCAGTTATAGTCTTGAGTGTAGCGGGAGCTCTCAGCACTCCGCCACCAGACAGTTAACCAATGTTTGGCTAAATGTAAAATCGCCTATTTTAAATTATTTTAAAAAATCATTACCTTTATTTTAAGGGCGTAATTTTTACGTTAATGCTCTCAAACATCACCAACTATTTGCAAAAATAACGTACTTTGAAATAAAAAATGTACAAATTACTACTTTTTAATTTATTTCTCAGAAAAACATAAGTTTACGAAAATCACAAAATGTTTTTTAAAATCCGTAATTTTGAAGCAATTTTTTCAATCTTCGTATATGTTACGGATAATATTACTGTACACACGGAAAAAAGGTTTTGTGAGATTATCTTCATAAATGACGAAGTTATTCAATGTGAAGTAAAAATTAAGACTACTTTTTAAAAATTCTATAAAAAAAAAAGTTTTGGGAATTTTATTTTTTAAATGAATGGATCTAAAAGAGAAAGGCTTGAAGTTAATTAGTGGATTAGTTAATCGTGGATTTAATAACACGAAAAGTAATTCATACCCAACGATTTAGAAATAATTTTCATAAAAACGCATCAGTTTTAACACTATTTTAAAAAATTCGAAAAAAATAGAAAATATCGTTATTTTACAAAAAAAATTACACCGTGTTGTGGCGAAATAAATGATCTTTCCGATTCTGTAATTATTTTTTGTCTAATTTCGACACCGAAAATCGGATGACAATTTTAATATGGTGGAAAACGTAAGATTACCGCTCGGCCGAAACGGAAGGGAAGTTCCGCCAAGTAAGCAACCGGCAGGAGTAAAATAATTCGGCGTTTTAAGGTTTTTAATTAATATCTTTTTAACTAATTACAATATCGGAATATAAATAGGCAATACGGCTTCCCCGGAAAATTCCCGATCTTTTGGTACCTTCCGCGACTTTCTGCGTGGTGCTGTTCGTGAGAAGATAGACGCACATAGATAGATAGATAGATACATAGATACGTTTGTTTACCTTCGAATTTTAATAGTGTAAGATTATCATATATTAAAAAAAATAAATCTTCACCTGTGATTGTGATTAATAAAATTTACTTCATACATGAAAAAAAGGTATTTAGATAAACATTTAAAACAAATCCAGAAATATATTAATGAAACAGAAGCTGCTTACATCATGCATTACATGATTGGCCATGAAAAATTAGTTTGCTTACACCGAGAATTTAGTTTATAATATGAAAAACTGGCAAAATGAAACAATTTGCATCTTTCTTTTGAAATAAAAAAGTAGATTGATTTACATACCTTCCAACTAAACTGCACAACTTTAGCAAAGTTAAAATTAAAAAAAAAAAAACTAAAATTGTTTAGAGCATCTGTATAAAATATAAATAGCAAATATTCTAGTTTCAACATGTAACTTGCTTATTTCGTTAGATATAAAACAAACTACACATTAGTGACATTCCTAGATAGTTATTTAAATTATATTTTGTCTCAAGTATAATAAATTGCATGCGTTAACAAGAAACACTATCG
The DNA here is from genome assembly GCA_019973975.1 of Trichonephila clavata. Classification (NCBI taxonomy): domain Eukaryota; kingdom Metazoa; phylum Arthropoda; class Arachnida; order Araneae; family Nephilidae; genus Trichonephila; species Trichonephila clavata. The sequence continues at coordinate 29,528 of BMAO01018665.1, read as the reverse complement.
AATAGAAGTATGCCATCCTCAAAAGAAGTTTTCTGTGCCTTATTAACTGATTTGAACTGTCAATTGAGCGAGTATCAGCAGTAATTGTTGCTTATTGTGTTTTGCACAACTTATGTATGTGTCTAAGTAAGAATGCTCTGTAATTTAGTTACATATCAAGACTTTGTTAACTTCCAATGTATATAAATTTAAATAATCACATCTTTTATCATATTTAATGTTTACATTTACAAATTCTTATATATATATTGCATGAATTCTACTTAGTTTCAAATTTTACAAAATACTCATAAATTATAAATGTAATATTCTACATACTGAACATAATTCTAAGAAATCCAAGAGTAAAATGTGAAATAATTTCAAAATTTTTCACATAAATGTTGAATACTTAAAATTGTTACGAATATACTGCAAAAATATTAATTTCAAAAGAAATGTTTGCATTTTACACAGGACTTTATGAAACAGACTGGGATGAAAGTACATCTGTATTCTTGTTATACTTTTCTCAAGAAAAAAAAATTGTGAGTCACAAAACATTTTAATAAAATCCAGTTGTTGTCAAAAAATTTGAATATATTTCTCTTATATATATACTACCTTTGATTTCTCAGAATCAATTTTATTACAGTGTTTGTACTTTTCCATATTCTGTAATAACTGGATAGTTATATTTGATTTAATAATACTGATCACTTTGATTTTACATAGGAAAACCATTAAAATTTTTGCTATCCCCTAACTTCTTTGAGATACAAGCACTGTCACTATCTTCATCCAATACTGATTGATAAGGAGCTGTTTATGTTTGAAATATCACTTTCTAAATGCATTCATATCATACATAAGAGAAAATGCATCCATGTGAAGCAGTCATATTGAAAAATCAATGATGAAAACTATATATAAAAAATTTTTGTGTTGTGTTTTTTTAGGACCAAAATAAAAATCTGTAAAAATTTAAGCAAAAGTTCCCTTAAAATTAATTTTTTTTATGTTTCAAGTTTGCCTAAATATATTATAATTTGTTATATATAATTAAAACATGTAATAAAATCTAGATTTTTTGGACTTATGAACATTTTACAGATATATATGTTGGAAAAGATGTTCCATCAACTCATACACTGAATAGCTAAATTTAAAAATGCATTTACATAGTTACACGCAGGAAAATGATTCGAGAATTGTTATTATTATTATTATTTTGATAAAATAGTAAGAACCATGCTGATATTTATGAGATTAACTTAATACATAGCTTCAACGTATTCCAAATCATAATACTTATATTGTTTATCATTTAATATACTATTGTAGGGGATTTCGAACCACCTACAGATCCCCAGATTGATGCTTTAGTACTACATTTAGAGCTGAAAAACGAAGATTCAACACCAAGCATTGAAGGAAGACCTCGTTGCCCAGCTGATTTTGTCAAATGAAATGTCGTCACAAATTATTTCTGATTAATTAATTTTTTGTATTTTTATAAAAATCACAATTTTTGTAAATAAAAATAAATTACCACAAATTTTTGCAATAAAAGTTATTTATTCTATATTTATATTATGATTTTGAAAAAAATTGAAGATTATCTTTCAATGTAGCCTATAATTTCTCCTGCAACTCATTTTTAGCTACTTCCATCTTTCTTCAATCTCCATATATTTTATGAATTGCTGATGCTCAGCTTTTATGCAAGCAGCAGCGGAGGAGCTGTTGGCTTTTTGGCATGTTTCCTGAGCATTGTCAAGGTGTTTTTGAGAGTTTTGGCTGTCTTTGGAGTTGCCTTTATGTTGACTGAATCTTTTATATGATTTTCTTTATTCCTGCATCTTGAATCTGTTAAATAAAAAAATAACATATTTAATAGGAATACAAACTAGTTCTTAAATTAAAAGGAAAACTATTAATATCTGCTGGGTTTTTAAGAATTCCTTTTGTCTCAGATAAGTAATACCAATTTGTGTCTTGATTCAATAAATTAAAAGCTTATTATTTAAATTACTTAATAACAGCAGTTAGTTTTATACTAAGCTGCTTGATGGATTTAAAAGTAAATGATCACTTGGATCAAAATTATGGGGAAAGCAAAAATGATTTAAATTAAAAAAAAACATTTATTAAAACATAACTTGTTTTCTTTTTTTTATACTAACTTCATAAACTATTTTTCATATGATAATCACATGATTTGTAAGGAAAATGTTATCAAAAATCAGAAAAAGCAATACAAATTATTATCTTTTGGTACCAACAGTTCATTACCACAAATTATCAAATATTTTTATCTAATCCATTTGTCATAATTCATGTCTAATTTGTCTAATCCTTTTGTTGTTTTGATAAATTTTATATTCATGCATTTGAATAATAAAACATAGAAGTTGACACGTTAAGTATTCTTGAGATTCTATTTGAAAGGAAAATATTATGACTTTTAGTATAGGTAGAAGAAAGTTTTGTTTACTTCATCTCTACTGGATCAGTTAAACATCTACAGCAAACTTTCTCTTTAATATTACATAACACTATTTAATGGGTAGTTTAAAAGAAGCTTATGAAACATTTCAAAACAATATTTTAATTTTTGAGAACAAATATCCTTCCTCTTTAGTGAGACAATCTCCTTGGGGAGGGAGCATTAACAAACAGCTTTCAATTTTTTATTGGCTAAGATTTAATTAAAATATTGTAATAACTGTAGAGAGAAATTTGCTTACTTAAAATTTCGGTTTTGTTGGTGTCAAATGGCGTAGACATTGGCGACGTCAGGGTAGTTCCAAAAACCTCATCTCAAAGTCTGTTAACTCCATTTCTTACGATATTTCACCACACCTTATTTTTCTACTTTCTTGACGAAAAACGCTGCTTTTTTTCCATTTTTTTTTTATTTCCATAACATTGACGGAATTGTTTTGTCGTTCGTGGATTCATTACTCCGTCAATGTCATTAAATTGCCGTGTTATTTCACTATATGCTTCGTTTTTTTTAAACAACTAACCGCATGTTTCTTTAACAAGCAAGTGTTCCCTTTCTAAATTGCGTAAAATAAACTTTGAAAGTATTCATTTTGAAGAATAAACATTGAAAAAGAAGAATATGCAATTGTTCCGATAGAAGTTTAGTTCAGATCACGGAGAAATTAGCCGAAGTCACGGGGTTTTCTTCGACCAATGAGAATCGACCAGTAACCCCAGGTTAGGAAACCCGCAGTCAAGTAACCTGAGGTCGAAAAACAGTGTAGCCCAGTCATCTTAGTAAAAAAAAAGGGTCAACTGCGGAATGAGAGATAATAAGCTGAAAATTTGTACAGACCCTTATTTTGTCACTCTAAATGTTGTCTCATAAAATCTCATGTCCGCGTCTTAAGATATTCAAGGTCAAGAAACTCGTTTTTTTGCAAAAATCTCGTTTCCTATGGCTTTAATGCTATTAAAATTTATTATAAATATTATAGAGAATAAAGTTTTCTATAACTTTAATTGAAACATTTTTTTTTGTACATCAAACCATTTTTGAGATAGAGGGCGGTGCACGTGCAAAGCTTAGCTATCTACAGCATAACGCAAGGTCAACCGTTAATCACATGATATAACACGCCGTATAAAGTCTATAAGCCTTAAAAATATATATAGTTACAAATATGTGGCATTTTTTATTAATTATTACATAACATTTGTTAATAGTTTTCGTTAATCAAGTATATTTTTAATAACCCTTATCTTTTCGAAGAATATTTCCTCATTTCCTGGTGGAATGGTTTTCTCGTAATAAGGATATATCCTCACTAAATATAATAAGGATTTTTCTACTTCTCAGGTTAATTTTTCTTCCTTTTATTGACCCTCCTGCCAGTAACGTAGACGCAATTTATACTACTTTACATTGTGCTGCAAATATTGCTAAGTTACATGGCCAAAAAAACGTGTTTAATTACTTTTGATCAAACTCTCTACTCTAAAGCTCGTGAAATAGTTGCTGTATCAGATGCTAACTCAGAAATTTTAAAGATAGTCGTTAAATTAGGAGGTTTTCATATGCTCATGTCCTTTCTTGGATTCATAGAATATATAATGGACGGAAATGGACTTAAAGAAGCTCTAGGTAAAATCTATGCTAAAAAATTCAGTCGATAAAATGTCGAATGGTCACGCTTATTCAAGAAGTATCAGAGGTCATATACATTATTACGACTTGAATTATCAATGATGATCTTCGGGGACATGGAAGATTGAAGATTGTGTGTTAAATGAGTTAACTGAACAAATCAATTGCCGAAATGTTTCCTATGAAGGTGTTGAAGAGTGTGTAGGTAACTCAAACTTATTTATTGGTCCATTTCAGAATAAACTGAATGAATTAAAAGCTCGATGTCCTACAGCACAATTATGGGAACAATATTTCGAAATCGTATCAATAGCATTTGACTTCTTCATTCGCGCTGAAAGACTGGGACTTTTCAAAGAATATCTTAATGCTGTACAAAGAATGCTGCTGTATTTTCATGCTAGTGGTCATTTTTTGTATGCGACGTCTGCACATTTATATCTTCAAGATATGATCGATTTGTAAAATACAATGAATGCACAGACTTTTAAGAACTTTAAAAATGGATTCTTCACCGTAAAACGAACAGAGAAATTTAATTCTGGAACATGGACAGATAGGGTTATCGAACAAAGAAATCTATGAAGACAGAAGGGCTATCTCGCTGTCGAAGTACGCAAGAAAGTATTTTATGTGAATGGGCGTTTGCTATGTACGCTACAAATACAATTTGCGATGAGATGGTGAAGTGTTATACCATTTCTTTAAACTCCACTGAACAACACGTAAATGCTAAGGATTCAAAAGAGATAATACTGATGTAAGTAAACTAGTTGAATTGTTTACACTTCATACTCCCTTTCTAAATACGCAACAATTGGTATCTTTAGCTTCTGTAATGGTTGGAAATGATCAAATTAATTGGCACAAAGCCTATGAAATCGGATTAGAATCAATGATAAAGATAACTGGTTTAAAATTTAATGAAATAAAGTTAAAACCATCCAATAAGGTTTTATCGCTTTCGATTGTCAACAAATATGTCAAAATTAACGGTTGTAGAGTTTCAATTGATTTATTGCTACTCTTCCAAAGGATAACTGAAAGCAAACAGTTTGAATGTAATGTTCAAGAATATCTTCAATATGAACTAAGTGCATATCCATCTCCTTTATTTGATAATTATGGCATGTGAAAAACCACGAAAGCGACATTATCTATACTAATAAAAGAAAGAGTTTGTGTGTGTGTGTGTTTCAGCTGTTTCGGCGAAATTAAGCAATACAGAAGTATGAAACTTGACATGTAGAAGCTATAGGTTGTTATGCTATTAACCTCGAAGAGTTTTTTTCGAAATTCACTTTAGATTTTTTTAAAATTCAATTTTTAAGCGATTTTTCAGCTAAATCTGTACTAATCAGAGAAAAGTTTGTGTGTTTCAGCTGTTCCGGCCAAATTCAGGAACTCAGAAATTTGAAACTTGGCATGTAGAAGCTATAGGTCGTTATGCTATTAACCTCGAAGAGTTTTTTTCGAAATTCGCTTTAGATTTTTTTTAAATTCAATTTTTATGCGATTTTTCAGTTAAATTGAGATATGACGTCATCAGCCATGCCAAGTCATAACTTTGCGAAAATTAATGTTTCGAGCTGTTTTGGGGGGAATTTTAACACATTTTATAGTAAATATACTTATTTATGGTTGTATTTATTCGTTTTTTAAACTCTTAGTGGAGGAATTACAGTTGTTTTTCGAAAAAAATCATCCTAAGAAAATGTTTTTTCTAAATTTTATTTTTCCGATTGGCAACATTAATTTGTTAACATTAAACAGTTGGAAGATGCATTGGTTTTCCAGTTAAGCCTATTATGTATTTTTTCAATAACTAAATTAAATTCGTTTAATATACACTTTTGTTTTGCTTATATTTTGAATGATTATTCCGAACCATTTATGGGTTTAGATTTAATTTTGTTGTTTTTTTTTCAGCTTAAAAATGTCTGATTTGTGTGTAGTCAATTGTAATTTCTGTTTTGATTTAAGGCGGCGTCACATTTATTATTCTTTTTTCATTTCGACCTTCATGTATTCATTTGATTCTTCTGTGTTGTTTCTGGTTTTAGATTAAACTGTGTCATTTATCTTCCAGAATTTCTGATTTTTTTTTGTGGTCAGAGGTTTCATGTTATAATATTTTTTTTTACAGTAATTCTAAATTGAATTGGTTTAATATGCATTTTTATGGTTTTCAGTTGTTAATGTTGATTGTTTAGATATTTGTTTAGATGTTATGTTTACTATTTTAGGTTAAGTGCCACGTTTATTTTATGAACTACCATTGGAGGTAATTATTTTCAATTGTTAATGTTGATTAATATGTTGTTCTAAACAATGACCCAAGTATACGAGCTGTTGAATTTTAGGTATGATACATCCCCTTGCCAAGTTGTCCCAAATGATGGTGATGGCTTCTGTCTCTTCAGTTCAATTTCTTATTTGTTGTGTGCAATCCAGCATTATTGTTCGACGGGCTGTTCATTTATTATCGACAACTGGAATAGATTTAAGGTATTTACACTTGATCATGAATTAAACAACTACTCATCTGGCGAAACGTATAAATCTGCCATGTTGAACCCTAGGACTTACTGCTCCGCTTCTGAGTTACAGGCTGTCTGAACTCTGTTCTTTCGGTTTCCAGACTTTTCATAAGGGAGATCTCTTTGCTGTATTTTGGTGAGAATTTTCAAACTGTTAAAAACACGAGGTTCAGTGGCAAAAACTTGGATACCTATTTGTTTGTTTCTTCTTATATTGAATCGAAATTTTTGAAAGCAACACTTAAGTCATCAGAAATTCTTAAGCTGGGAAAAAATGACTATATAAAATCTAAAACCAGAAACAGTACAGAAGAATCAAATGTATACATATAAAGGTCAAAATGAAAATAGAATAATAAACCTGACACAGCCTTAAATCAAAATAGGTATTACAATTGACTGCATACCAAATAAATTAAAATTTTAAGTTGAAAAGAAATGACAGAATTAAATCTAAACCCAGAAAAGGTTTGGAATAATCATACCAAAAATAAGGTAAAACAATGTATATGAAACTAATTTAGTTATTGAAAAAATATATAACATGTTTAGCTGGAAGACCGATGCATCTTCCTATCAGAATGCAGTCTTAACCGTTTGGGTCCTAAGTAGTAATAACAAAGATTCTTGCGTATTTTTATATTAAACAAGATATCAATCATTGGCATGGCCAAGTAATTTTAGCGCATTTTCACATGTTGTATTTTACAATAATGCAACTAATGAACTTTCTACTAACAGAAAGTAGTACTATGCTTAAAAAAAAATTTGAAATAGCACGATTTGCGTGGTCCAAATTTTGACTGCGGTGATGTTAATACACAAGAATACCGATTTTTATTTACGTATAAGATTTTTTCTGACATGTTACTTTTTTTTCTGTGGTGTTTATGGTAGTTTCATCTAAATCAGACCTTTGCCTATCTATTTAAGGTTGCTTTTCGGTTTGAATTGATGTTTACTAGGTTACTTCATATATATTTACGTTTATTTTATTCATGTTTAAATTTTTTATATTTTAAGGTTTTCTGGCAAAATTAAGGCTTAATTTTCTTTTGTTTTCTATAACCTTTTAATTTAAATTATGCTATATTTTCTATTTTAGTGTCTCACATATGCAAGTTGGCAATTGTTGCAAGCTATATTCTGGTACTATTTTGCTACATTGATGAAGCATGGAATTTGCCGATAAAGGTAAAAAGCAATAACATTTTTTGGAGCTTACGTATTATTGCAAAAATTACCAACTTAATTAATAACTCACCAAATTGGCAACCATATGCTTCATTTCATATAATGTCGCCAATAGGTTGTGATAATATGTAAGTATACCATAGAAAATGACACTCCATTCAAACTAATTGGGATTATCAGATTGCCGATATCATGATTTAAGTTAGAATTTATGATACTTACATATAAGCATCATCACAGCCAATTTGGTGCAATCCTAATCGCTTCTTGATATTAAAACAACAAAGATTCTTACATGTTTTTATATATAAAAAAAATCAGTCACATTTTGTTGGGATTTGCTTAGTGCCAGTTTGGTTGTAGTGATGCTAATACGTAAGAACACGAAGGGCTAATATGAATTTTTACTTACATATGAGATTTTCTGACATATTTTCCAGCATGTTATTAAATAGATTTTGGCATATGTTCTACATGCTGCTTATTTTATTTTTTTCTCCTCATAGTTTTTATAACCGATAAGTACTCATTTTTTGATCTCATGGAAAGAAGGTTAACTTTATTCATCAAGAAGATCTTCATGGAAACTATTGATGTGATTGAATGCATAACAAAGTAATTTTCTTTTGCACTTCAAAATTCTGAGTTAATGCAATTTTTTGTTGTGTTGCATTATAGTTTAATTTTCCTTCTGACAATCGGTTCTTCATTTTGATTTTTGAAGATTTTATACATATGCATTGTATATATTTGTTACATATGTATACATTTCTATGATTATTTTTTTTTTTGGTTGAAAAAAAAGATTATTGCTTTCTTTCCTTCATCAGCAAATACCATATTTTCATCATTACAGAAAAACGCTTCAGATGCTGATTAATGTTGATCAGTTTTTTTGTCACATGGCATATCATGGCTTAATTTTGCTTCTGACAATCTTCAAGTATATAAATTTATTTATATCATTTGTGATCCAAAAATGTTTGTGAAAAAAAGATGCAGCTTGATATGATTTTCTCATATTTCTCTTTGGATTTCTTTAAAATTAAATGTTGATCCGATTTTACTTCTCATGACATCAAGGTTTAATTTTGCTTCTGATATGTTCCTTATTTAGTTTTGTGAAGATCATATAATTTATACATATGCTGTCCATATATGATATGTTTCAATGATCACTAATTATTTATCATTGTATTTTCTCATTTGTTTGTTCTTTACGACTGAATAACAAATATTTTTAATCGAAATATTGCAAAAAAGTATTGTTTAAAAATTAATTTTTTATCATCAAGGTTTAGTATTTCTCTCATTAGGTTCATATTTTTTTTATGTAGCTTTTTTTAATCTGTTTTAGATGGGGTTTTTTTTATTTTGGTTCTTGCTAATTTAATTTTTTCTCTATTGTATTACATCTAAATTTTATATTTAATCTAATATAGATGTTGGATAGTATTACATCCATTCCTCATGTAATTTAATGCGACAGTGAATTTAACTTAATAGTTTATTATAATACTAGCTGAAATGCCCGTTCTTCGCACGGGTTAAGTGTTAAAAACATAAATTCATCTAGTTATTATAGCAATTATAATATTTTTAGTGAGGATAAACCCTGTATGAAAAAAGTAGTAAAACCAAAAATTAAAAATATTTTTTTCAAATGAATGTTCTCACTATAAATAATTTTAAACAAATTGCAATTTTGCCTCAAAGTAAATAATAATTTAACAAAAACAAATATTTCAATGTAAGAGAGAAAATTAGCAAGTTGAAGAGTAAATAGATATGAATGAATGCAAATCTAAATAAAAATTATTAAAGAAAAAGTGATAGCAGTTGTAAGTTTCTGCTATGGGAACCATGGGTGAAACAACCTGCAATAGATGAACCGAAAGAAAAAATTAATGATGATAAACTGATTCTCTAAATGCTATCATAAATAAAAAATATTAGGAAGCCTTCAACTGAAAAAGAAATTAAATTAGCATTGCACCCATACCTCATATAATACTATCTAACATCTCTGCAATACATCTAATATAGAGTATTAGATGTAATTCAATACTAAAAAAATTTAATTAGTATGAACTAAAATTAAAATCTACCTAAAACAGGTCCCCGTTGAAATAGTCCAGAACCAACAACAGTACTAAATGAAACAAATAATAAACCATATTGTTAAAAAACACATTCTTAAAACAATACTTTTTTGCAATATTTCTATTAAAAATTATAATTTGATTGCAAAGAGCAAAAGAATGAGTATACATACAATGATAAATAACTATAGTAATAATTAAAATATATATATTGTATATGGACAGTATGATAACATAAAATATTCATATGATCTCCAAGAAACTACGTGAGGAACAGATTATCAGAAGCAACGTAAAATCATTTCAACACTGAATTTTAAAGAAACCCAGAGGGAAATATGAGAAAATCTTTTCAAGGTGCATCCTTTATATGTGCAAACATTTTTGCGACCACACCTGATACAGTTTTCTGATTTGCAAGATTGCCAGAAGCAAAGTTAAGTTATGACGAAAAATCTGGTCAAAATGGAATTCCAAAGAAAATATGAGATTATTTCAAGGTCACCTTATCATAGTTTCAGCAAATAGCTTTTTGTTAAATGTATGACTTTTTCTCATTTAAAACAAAGATTAATTCTTATCGGTCATAAGGCAAAAAAACAGTGACACGCAAAAAAAAAACATGGTACATACAGGTTCCTCATAAATATGAAGCATTTTCTTCACGATATTACCAACATGTTAAGAGCAATTAGTTTGAATTCAGTTTCATTTTCTTTCTGTTATATTTAAAGCAATATTCTCTTCATTGAACAAAATATTGAATATGCTGATAAAGGAATTATTATTAGGAAGGATGAATATTTATCTTCAACAACAGAAAATGGCATCGATATGTAAAGCATACAACATTTATATGTAAAAAATGTATACAATGTATGTGTATATATACAATCTGCATATGAACAGATTTGTCAGAAGGAAAATTACTTTGATGAGCATTTAATCGCATCCATAGTTTCCGTGTTCATCCAAAATTTTTCTAACAGATGTTTTTTTTTGTTGTGAAGAAATGGACATGACAAAAAAAAAAAAAATTCTGGTGAGAAGTGAAGGTGTAGTTTCATTGATTGTAGAAAAAACCCTTTGATATTTGTGTCATGAATAGGTAATCATGATCGAAGATTCTGTTTACAAAAGGCCTCACAAATTATTATTAGGCTGAAAAATAGACTTTTTGAGTCTTTGTATCACATAATTACTGTACCAACAATGATACGCAAGAAAAGGATAGTTCAGAAAAAATAAAACTGTGACACTGAAATAGGAATTATAACATCAATTTAAATTAAAACGTTATCTAAAACAGAAAAAGTAAGCCTTAATTTTGATAAAATTGCCATAAAGTTTTGAACAATAAAAAAACACACAGCAGAAAATCTTAAATATTTAAAATTGAAATAAAGGAAACAAATAAATATAAAAGTAACCTTACATATAGTATAGAAATTATAATATTAATTCAAACCAAAAGCTACTTTAAATAAATAAAGATTTGATGAAACTACCATAAGCAAAATATTATACGTGAATAGAAATTGAAACTTAAAATCACAATATTGACAATCTGTTAATCTCAATTAGTTTGAATTGAGTGTCATTTTCTTCAGTTGCATTTTTCTACTTTTTTTGTTACAATGAAAAAACATGGAATCTGCCAATAAAGGAAAATGGTACTTATGTATTGGCGTCATTGCACCACAATATCAAAATAACAGATTCTTATATGGGAAAAAATCAAATTTTGGTAAAAAAAGAGCCACTTTGACTGTAGTGACTAATACATTAGTATCAGGAAAAACAGTACCCTTTTTTAACAGAAGGAAATGTAGGAACTTAAGATTTTATTGACGAATGCCATTGTTCAAAATTACTCACCAAGTTGGCAACGCTGATTTCACATGTGTTGTACGCATTAAATTGGCAACCATGTGTTTTGTTTCATGTAATGTCTCTAATAGGTTGCAATAATATGTAAGAACTGAAATATCATAGGAAGATTTTTTGGTACTTATGTATTATTGCAACAATTGCCAACTCTATTAATAACTCAAGTTGACAACACCAATAATTTCCTATGTGTTGTCCGCACTGAATTGGCAACCATGTGCTTCGTTTCATATAATGCCATCATAGGTTGCAATAATACATAAATACTTATTTTTTTGACCAAATGGTCATGCTGACTTAGTTTCACGCTATACATAGCCTAAATATAACCGCAGATTGATAGCATCACTAATTTCAGTTTAACAAAAAGAAAACCTCATACATAAATAAAATTTATATTAGCCTTTGTATTCTTGCATATTAGCATCACCACAACCAAATTGGCACAAAGCAAATCACGCTATATCCACCAAAATCTGACTAATTTTTTTAAGACTGTATTCTGATAGGAAGATGCATCAGTCTTCCAGCTAAACATGTTATATATTTTTTCAATATATAACTAAATTAGTTTAATATACATTGTTTTACCTTATTTTTGGTATGATTATTCCGAACCTTTTCTGGGTTTAGATTTAATTCTGTCATTTCTTTTCAACTTAAAAATTTGATTTATTTTGTATGTAGTCAATTGTAATACCTATTTTGATTTAAGGCTGTGTCAGGTTTATTATTCTATTTTCATTCTGACCTTTATATGTATACATTTGATTCTTCTGTACTGTTTCTGGTTTTAGATTTTATATAGTCATTTTTTCCCAGCTTAAAAATTTCTGATGACTCAAGTGTTGCTTTCAAAAATTTCGATTCAATATAAGAAGAAACAAACACATAGGTATCCAAGTTTTTGCCACTGAACCTCATGTTTTTAACAGTTTGAAAATTCTCACCAAAATACAGCAAAGAGATCTCCCTTATGAAAAATCTGGAAACCGAAAGAACAGAGTTCAGACAGCCTGTAACTCAGAAGCGGAGCAGTAAGTCCTAGGGTTCAACATGGCAGTTTTATACGCTTCGCCAGATGAGTAGTTGTTCAATTCATGATCAAGTGTAAATACCTTAAATCTATTCCAGTTGTTGATAATAAATGAACACCCCGTCAAACAATAATACTGGATTGCACACAACAAATAAGAAATTGAACTGAAGAGACAGAAGCCATCACCATCATTTGGGACAACTTGGCAAGGGGATGTATCATACCTAAAATTCAACAGCTCGTATACTTGGGTCATTGTATAACAATTGAAACATTACAATTGAAAATAATTACCTCTAATGGTAGTTCATAAAATAAACGTGGCACTTAACCTAAAATAGTAAACGCAACATTTAAGCAAACGTCTAAACAATCAACATTAACAACTGAAAACCATAAAAATGCATATTAAACCAATTCAATTTAGAATTACTGTAAAAAAAAATTATAACATAAAACCTCTGACCACAAAAAAAATCAGAAATTCTGGAAGATAAATGACACAGTTTAATCTAAAACCAGAAACAATACAGAAGAATCAAATGAATACATGTAAAGGTCAAAATGAAAAAAGAATAATAAATGTGACGCTGCCTTAAACAGAAACTACAATTGACTATACACAAATCAAAAATTTTTAAGCTGAAAAAAAAAATTAAATCTAAACCCATAAATGGTTCGGAATAATCACTCAAAATATAAGCAAAACAAAAGTGTATACTAAACGAATTTAATTTAGTTATTGAAAAAATACATAATAGGCTTAACTGAAAACCAATACATCTTCCAACTGTTATCTACTGTTATCAAATTAGTGTTGCCAATCGGAAAAATAAAATTTAGAAAAAACATTTTCTTTGGATGATTTTTTTCGAAAAACAACTGTAATTCCTCCACTAAGAGTTAAAAAAAGGATAAAAAAAACCATAAATAAGTATATTTACTATAAAATGTGTTGAAATTCCCCCCAAACAGCTCGAAACATTAATTTTCGCAAAGTTATGACTTGGCATGGCTGATGACGTCATATCTCCATTTAACTGAAAAATCGCATAAAAATTGAATTTTTAAAAAATCTAAAGTGAATTTCGAAAAAAACTCTTCGAGGTTAATAGCATAACGACCTATAGCTTCTACATGCCAAGTTTCATACATCTGGGTTGCTTAATTTCGCCGGAACAGCTGAAACACACAAACTCTTTCTTTCATTAGTATAGATAGGCCTATTTTAGATATATTTTTAAATTTTAGTTTGTACTAATTTAATTTTTTTCCAGTTGAAGGCTTCCTAATATTTTATTTATGATAATATTTTAGTGAAAGGGTTTATCGTAATTAATTTTTTCTTCTGATTTATGTATTTCGTGTTATTTTACTCATATTTCCCATAGCTGAAATATACTACTATTATCACTTTTCCGTTACAATTTGTATTTATATTTTAATTCCTATTTACCTTTTTAGCATGTTAATTTTCTCTCTTACATTACATACTTTATATGAAATCATTCTTAACTGTTAAGCAAAATTTCAATATGAACACTCATAAAAAAAATAACTTCTAACTTTTAGATACACTGCCCTGTAATGGCTCAGTCCTCTTTAAAATATATCATGTTTGCAAAAAAAAGATGGATTTTTTTAAAAATTTAACCCGTGCGAAGAACGGGTACGACACGTGAAATCAGTGTTGCCAACTTGGCGAGTTATTTTGAACATTGACATTGGTGCAATAAAATCTAAGAACTTACATTTTCTTCTATTGAAAAGGTTACTACTTTTCCTGATACTTACGTATTAGAGTCACTGCAGCCAAAGTGGTACTTTTTTCACCAAAATTTGATTTTTTTCCCTTATAAGACACATAAGAATCTGTTATTTTGATATTGTGGTGCAAATTTTGCTGCGGTGACGCCAATACATAAGTACCCTTTTCCTTTATTGGCAGATTCCATGTTTTTCCATTGTAACAAAAAAGTAGAAAAATGTAACTTTAGAAAATGACACTCAATGTAAACTGATATTAACAGATTGTCAATATTGTGATTTTAAGTTAGAATTTCTATTTACGTATAATATTTTTTGTCATGCTTTTTTTTCTTCTTCTGAGCTGCTTATGATAGTTTCATCAAAATCAAATCTTAACTTATCAATTTGAAGTAGCTTTTTGATTTGAATTAATATTATAATTTCAATGTACTATATGTAAGGTTACTTTTATATTTTTTTATTTCTTTTTCAATTTTAAATATTTAAGATTTTCATTTATGTGCTTTTTTGTTGTTGTTCAGAACTGTTTATGGCAATTTTATCAAATTTAGGGCTTACTTTTTCTGTTTTAATAACCTTTTAATTTAAATTAAAATATAATTCCTATTTCAGTTCTGAACTAATACTCTATATTAGATGTATTACTTAGATGTTAGATAGTATTATATGAGGTATGGGTGCAATGCTAATTTAATTTTTTTCCAGTTGAATGCTTTCTAATATTTCTTATTCATGATAGCATTTAGTGAATCAGTTTATCATCATTCATTTTTTCTTTCGGCTCATCTATTGCAGGTTATTTCTCCCATAGCAAAAACTCACTACTGCTATCACTTTTCTGTAATAATTTTTATTTATATTTGCATTCATTCATATCTATTTACTCTTTAGCTTGCTAATTTTCTCTCTTACATTGAAATATTTGTTTTTGTTAAATTATTATTTACTTTCAAGCCAAATTGCAATTTTTTAAAAATTATTTCTAATGTGAACATTCATTTGAAATTTTTTTTTTTTAATTTTTGGTTTTCTACTTCATACAGGGTTTTACCCTCCCTAAAAAAATATTATAATTGCTATGATAGAAGATTTTTTGTTTTTAAAATTTAACCCGTGCGAAGAACGGGCATTTCAGCTAGTATGACAAAATGACTTCTGTCGATTTCGACTTCGATGAAAATAATGTAACATACATTATCGATGGTGGGTTTCTTCTGCATCGCGCAGTATGGAGTAAAGACGATACTTTTTCAATATTTTAGATAAATACGTAAAATATTTACAAAAACATTATGGTTCTAAAATTGTAGTTGTATTTGATGGATACTCAGACTATAGCAAAAACATACAAGCAATGGAACAGCTAAGAAGTACTGTTACTTTATCAAAATCGAATGATGTTTGTTTCGACGAAACAATGATAGTATCGATTAGACAAGAGAAATTTTTGTCGAATCGATGTAATAAAAACAATTTTATTAACATGTTGATTGGGAAATTAGAATCTGTTGATTTCACGATAAAACAGGCCAAAGATGATGCAGATGTTCTTATCGTAGAAACAGCTATTGGAGAATCGAAACATCACAGGACTGCCGTCGTAGTAAGAGAAGATATTGATTTGCTCGTCATTTTAATTGGACGTACTCAAGCGCATCAAAAAGAAGTGTTCTTTAAAAAAGTTGGCAAAGGTAATGTTAAAACTCAAATATACTCTTCCAAAAGTTTTGATAAATATCCTCATTGTAAAAAAGCACATTTTGTTTCTGCACGCATTTAGTGGCTGTGATACAACATTTGCATTTATAAAAAAAGGGGGGGGGACTTTCATTAGAATATTAGAGAATCTTCCGAACTTGGATCAACTAGCTCAAGTATTCCAAGAAGAAAACTGTCCTGTACAAACATTACATGAAAATGGATTACGAGTCTTGTTGGAGATATACAATGCTCCAAAATCTGAGAACAGTATTGATAATCTACGATATCTATATATATATAAAGGAGAAAAGCGACTGACTGACTGACTGACTGACTAATCACGAAATCTCTGGAACTATTCAACCTACAGACTTGAAATTTGGTAGACATGTTCCTTTGATAGAGTAGACATCAGCTAAGAAAGGATTTTCCGAAATTCGAAACGTAAGGGGTGTTACGGGGGGTTAAGGGCTTTAATAATAATTGTTTCCATGTTTAAACTACTTGATGTACAATCTTAAAATTGAGTAAGCGGATTCCTTTCAGAGAGTAGAGATCCGCTACAAAATGAGTTTGCTGAAAATCGATCCCCAAGTGGCTTGCAGGGGCTTAGGGGGCGTTATAGATAATTATTTCCATTTTTAAACTATTTGAAGCACTGTCTTTAAATTTGATATATAGATTCCTTTCGTAGAATAATGATCAGTTACAAAACGGGTTTTCTGAAAACAGACTTCTAAGTGGCGTTGCGAGGGATTAAGGGGCGTAATAGATAAATATATCCGTTTTTAAACTACTTCACCTACCTGCTTGAAAATTGGTAGGTAAGTTTCTTTCCTGGAGTAAATATCCGCTACAAAATGGGTTTTGGGAAAATTGACCCCCCAAGGTGTGTTGCGGGGGCGGGGGTTAAAGGGACGTTATAAATTCCTATTTTTAAGTTATTAGACGTACAGTCTTGAAACTTAGTAAGCAGATTCCTCTCATAGGGTAGAGATACGCTAAAAATGGGTTTCGTGAAAATTGCTCCCAAGTGGCGTTGAGGGGACTTAAGGGGCGTTATAGATAATTATTTCCATTTTTAAACTATTAGACGCACAGTCTTTATATTTGATAAAGAGATTTCTTTCATAGAGTAGATATCAACTATAAGAAGGTTTTGTGAAAACAGACCTCTAAGTGGCGTTGCAGGGGAATAAGTGGCGTAAGAGATAGATATTTTCGTTTTTAAACTATTTGACCTACCTGCTTGAAAATTGGTATGAATGTTTCTTTCAAGGAGTAAATATCCGCTACAAAACGGGTTTGGAGAAAATTGACCCCCAAGGGGTGTTGCGGGGGGTTAAGGGCAGATATAAATAATTATTTCTTTTTTTAAACTATTAGACTCGTAGTCTTGAAATTTGGTTAGCAGATTCCTCTCATAGGATAGAAATACACTGCAAAATGTGCTTTGTGAAAATCGACCCCTAGGTAGTGTTGCGGGGGTTCAAGGGGCATTATTGATAATTTTTTTGCATTTTTAATTAATTGGTCGCACAGTCTTCAAATTTTGCTAAGCAGATTCCTTTCATAGAGTGCAATTCCTCTACAAAATGGGTTTTGTGAAAACAGACCCAGAAGTGGTGTTGGGGGGCTCAAGTGGCGTTATAGACAATTATCCCCATTTTTAAACTGTTAGACGTACAGTCTTGAAATTTGATAAGCAGATTCCTTTCGTAAAGTAGAGAACCGCTACAAAATGGGTTCCGCGAATATCAACTACCAAGTTTAATTTCGGGAGATTAAGAGGCGTAATCGATAAATATTTCCATTTTTAAACTACTTGATCATCCTGCTTGAAAATTGGTAGGCATGTTCCTTTCATGAAATAGAGTTCCTCTAACAAAGAGTAAAATGAAAACTGACCCCCAAAGATGTTTGCGAGGGGTCAAGAGGAGTTACAGAAAAAAATTCCTGTTTTTAATTGTTAGACCCATATATACTTGAAATTTGTTAAGCATGTTTCTTTTGTTGAATAGGGATCCACTAAGAATAAATTTTGAGCAAATCAAGTCCTGGGAGGTTGCAGGGGTTACTGGGACTTATTAACAAAAAAATTACTTTTTTCGAGCTACAAGGACCATAATAATGAAATTTGGTTTGCATTTTTCTTTTGTTGAATTGAAACCCGCTAAGAGCGGTAATTTTGGAAAACGGCTCTCAACGGGATTACGGGGATATTTATAGTAAAACTTTTGCTTTTTTCTGTTAGATTTAGACTTGAAATTTGGCTTGCATGTTCAATTTACGGAGTAGAGATCCACCGAAAATTGGTTTTGCGGGAATCCACTTGGTTTTTGAGTTACGAAAGATCAAACATCATTCTATGCTTCAATTTTAGAGATTTTTAGAAAATACAAATTAGACGAGTTCTGCCCTTTTTTTTATCAACAGGTGACAGTTACAGGTATAAGTATATTTTTCAATTCAATCGAATTCTTAATGCTGGGACTTAGATATCAATAATTTATACATATATATAAGCAGTAAAAATTTATAAAACATCATGAAATACCCAGCGAAGCGGGCGGGTAACAGCTAGTATATATATATATATATATATATATATATATATATATATATATATGTGGTTTTATGACACGGAGTTCTAGGGGTATTCACATTGATTACACTGTTTTTAACTAATACTAACGTTTAATGTGGACAATTACAGTACTACACTCTACTATACAGATATATTATTGACAGCGTTTCGATCACTTCTCGTATTAAACAATAGTTTCTCAGTCTCTTCACTTAACAATTATCACACCACGGTTCACAATGGCGTAGATGGATGTGTCACCTTCACGTGACTGTCCTTCCAGCATCGGGCCACTTGGTCCCTACACGGCCAGTTAGATCCCGGTTGCTTTCCTTTTTTCTTAGCAGCGTTGGCTCTGACCTGCTCGTCGAGACCTCTCGCTCGCTAATCTCCCTCTAGTCAGTTCGCTCGCTGGTGGCTCGCGTCGCCAGCGCCCTCTATAGTGCCGTCTATGTGGAAATCCCACAACTTCTCGGGCATCCTACAGGCAGTGTCCTCACTGCTCACGCACTAAGGATCTGAAATATACAAATTAAAAAAAGAACAAAAAAAAGAACATAGATTAGTATACAGTTACACAAATATCTTATACAAGTTCGTTCTTCTTCTTCATTAGCGCTTAGACCAAGGCTTCATCTGGTCTGCTGAAACGGACGTTACATTTGGCCCCTCATGGTTTCCAATTTTAGCAACATCATATCGGTCATGGAGTTTTACCCTAGTCACTTGGTATGGTCCAAAATACTTTGGTCGCAGTTTCAATTTGTTTCCAAACTGAGTCCTCATGATTGCTACCAACTCTCCTTGCTTATACTGGTGAGCTTTTTTCCGCTTTCGATTGTAAGTTCTCCTGTTTTCCTCTTGTATCTTCAAAATGTTTTGCTTTGCTTCTCTTCTAAGGTTTACACGATGCTGACATAGTTGATTTTGACTCTCTTCTTCAAGCAAATTTCTTATCATGACGTCTTCAGGATTCTTCATTTTGATTCCTATTAGTAATTCAAATGGCGAATATTTTGTACTGCGTGAAGGTACACTGTTCAATACACGTTGTAGTGAATCGACATGCTTGAACCACTTAGTCGGGTCTTGAATGGACATCTTCGTCAGCACTGGAATCAGCACTCCATGGATTCTTTCAACTTGTCCGTTCCCCCTTGGTACTCCCGTCGTTATTTGAACATTACTAATCTTCTCCTCAGCACAGTAGTCTTCGAATTCCTTCGATCTAAATGCTCCTCCTTTGTCATTAATTATACGTGAAGGATTCCCAAAAGTTTTTTGTTGCAACTTTAGTCTTTCAATGGCTTCTTGAGCTGTTGTACTTTTGGTTGGGTATAACCAAGTAAATTTTGTGAATGCATCAATCACAGTAAATATGTGATTATAATTTTTGTTGGTCGTTGGCAATGGTCCAACGAAGTCTACGTGATATGTTGACAACGGCAGATCTTCTTTTGGAATAGGGTGTAAAAAACCTTCTCCTTTTCCTCTCTTCTTATTGACCAATATGCATTCTACACAGTTTTTTAGTACGTTTTCTATACACTTCCTCATATTCGGAAAATAATAGTCTCTTTTCACCAAGTCTTCTGTCTTTGCCACAGCAAAATGTCCAAACGAATGAGCTTTCTTCACCACATCTACTTGCATCATTTCTGGCAAAACTAACAGTTCTTGATCTTCACTAAGTTTAAATAACTTAGTATTAACTAACCACTTTATGGTGAATTCAGTAGTTTTGCCTTCATGCAACAGCTGCTTAATGGTTCTAATATACTCATCAGTTTCCTGAGCGTTTACAATCTTGTGTGTCAATTCATCACTAGTCACTAGCATAATGTGATGTCTGCTCAACGCATCTACGTGTTGCATTTGTTTTGCAGGACGATGGACTACCTCGTAATCAAATTTTTGTAGAAAAATCGACCATCTAGCGATCTTTGGTGTCAACTCTTTCTTGTCTAGAGTTTTCGCAAATGCTGCACAATCCGTTCGAATTAGGAATTTTCTTCCCAGGAGATAGTTTCGAAATTTTTTCAGAGCCTCGACAACCGCCAGTACTTCTAGTTCATAACTGCACAATTTCTCTTCTTGAATGGAAGTCTTTTTGCTCATATAATGGATTGGATAGAAATTTCCATCTTCACTTTGTTGTAAAAGCACAGCACCTAAACCGAGTTTACATGCATCTGTATGCAGCTCTAACTTCGCGCCTTCCTTGAAAAGATGTAATACAGGTTCATTTGATAACGTGTTCTTTAGATTTTGAAAAGCTATTTTTTGTTCATGATTAAATTCAAAAGGTTTTGTTCCTCGCAATAAATCACTAAGGGGTCTGGCTATTATAGCGTATGAAGGAATATATTTTCTGAAATACCCTGTCAATCCAAGAAAACTTTGAACATCTTTCGCGTTTTTAGGTTCTGGAAAGTTACAGACTGCTACTGTCTTTTCCGATGAAGGTTGAATTGTACCGTTCTGAATTATATGCCCTAAAAAATTAATTTTCCTTTGCAAGAACTGACATTTTTTTAGATTTAATTCAAGGCCGTATTTGGAAGCGATTTCTAACACACGAGTTAATTTTTCATAAGCTTCTTTTTCATCTATTGCCGGAATTATAATATCATCTAAATAAATAATTAAAGTACCGTCTCTTAATAAGTCTCTAAACACGTAATTAATGTATCTTTGGAAATAGTTACTGCTAATAGATAAACCGAATGGCACTTTCAAAAATTCATATTGACCTGTTTCTGTTACAAACGCGGTATATTTTCTACTTGTTTCATCAACATCTACATGAAAAAATGCATTCTTTAAATCTAGCGTCGAAAATACTCTACCGTTCCCTAATTTATCTAATACCTCTTCAATTACAGGAAGTGGATATCTGTCCCTGATTATTTTTTTATTTAGCTTTCTATAATCAATACACAAACGCATCGTTCCATCTTTCTTCTTACACACCACAATAGGAGACGAAAAATCTGAACAACTTTCTTTAATTATTCCCTGTGCTAACCACAGCTCTATTTGTTTTTCAACCTCGCGCTTTTCAAGTAAAGATATCCTACGTAACCTTTGACAAATGGGTTTTTCATCTGACAAAATTATTTTCATTTTCAAAGCAGTAGATTTCGTTTTATTTGGTTTGTAATGTTTTATTAGTGTATGTACTTGACTCCTTAATCTACTATTCGAGATATGCGATAAATCATATGAACATTCCTCGTATGCCTCAGATACCTTTAGCAAAAACAAATTAGACTTATCCATAATCCTCTCAGAATTAACTAAACATCCTGACTCATCAATCTGCTGTTCCCCGACTATTCCATCCTTTAAACATACCGGATTGCATATTCTAACATTTGACCTTGCTTCCTCTGATCCACTTTTCAAGAACTCATAAACTCTTAAGGGTAATAATATTTCTGCCTCGATCTCGCACACTGCCGCGGTGATGGTTTGTGTTCCCCCCCCCCTTTCAATGAGATTGTAAATTCTGAAACATTTGCAATCCTCCGTTCGCCAAAACAACTGGTTAGGGTGATTTGAGAATGCACTCTTTTTTTCGCTGAAACGCACTTTTTATTTATGATAACTGAGTTGGCTCCACTATCCAAAGTGGCAATTAATGGGATATCATCAACAATTACGTCTACATACTGTAATTCATTAAACAAAAAGTCATTTTGATTAGAAATAGTTTTAATTTGGTTTATGGTATGCCCTACACTTTTATCTTTATTTTCTGACTTCGCCGTTTTTTCGCACAATTTCTAGCAAAATGCGGCCCTCCACACATATAACACGAGATTATTTTGACTTGTTTTACACTTTGGTTATGTTTTGGGAACTGTCTCTGGAAATAATTAGTATTTACTATGTTCGCGCGGTTTTTAATGTAAGCATCATTATCGTTTTTACTCTTAACATTGTTATGGTTTCGCGATTCATGCAGTGATCTGTTTTTCGAAATAAAAAATATATCGCAAGCTTTTCCTAGCTCATCTGGCACAAGCCATGAATCCGCCTGCAAAATTTTAATATGTGAAGCAGTTTCTAGATCTAAAGTGTCTAAGATTTTATCACTGACCATTAAGTCAAATAGGGATTTAAAATCATTAACGTTCCTAATTTTTAGGTAATATTGAAACATAGCACTTAAACGAGTAGCGAATTGTACATGAGTTTCATCTGTTTGCTTTTTGGCTTTTCTAAAATTAAGTAAACATTCCTGAGCAGTGGGTTGGAATTCTCTTAAAACTAATGATTTGACTAACTCATAATTTTTGATTTCGTCATCTTTTACGTATAGTAAAATGTTATGTGCCCTCTCACCAAGAATATTAATCAGGATATCTGATTTTAAGTCATCTGGAACATTTTTAATTTTGAATGCTCGTTCTATCGATTGAAAAAAAAGACCAAAATTTTCAGGTTTTGTTGGGATTTGTATCGTTAATGTTTTTATACTTTTAATTAAATTTTCCAAATAATTAGTTTCCACCTGTAAACTTTTCTGGGTTACATTCCCTTCAGCTTTTGCCTTTTGAAGTTCAATTTCTCTGTCCATCTGTTGCAGTTTAATTTTTTCTAGCTCTAGCTGTGAGTTAGTTATTTGGAGCTGCTGTTCGGCTTTTGATTGTCTATCCTCAATGGACAAATTTATCATATTCATTACAAATTCAGGGTCATCTTTAAACAGTTTTGAATTTTCCAATTTAGTTTTTAGCTCGAAAATTGTTTCTTTAGAGGAAACTTGCTCCCCAATTTCATTGAGCACATTTATCAAGTCCTCTTTTCTTGTACATTTATGATACGACATTTTAATCACAATAGAAGAGTATAAAAAGGTATCTTACCTTTTTTTTTGTTGTTGAGCTGTATCAATCAGGAAAAGGATCACTTGAGTTTATCCGTTCAAAAGCACAGTCAGAGTTCGAATGTTCCGTTCGGTTTGCGAAAGTCCTGAACAGTTTTTTTTTTTACAGTTCACAGCGCAATATTACTTTAATGTCCTGACAGTCCACATCGCGATATCAGTAGTCCTGATAGTTCACATCCAGGGCAAGCACCCATTTTATGTGGTTTTATGACACGGAGTTCTAGGGGTATTCACATTGATTACACTGTTTTTAACTAATACTAACGTTTAATGTGGACAATTACAGTACTACACTCTACTATACAGATATATTATTGACAGCGTTTCGATTACTTCTCGTATTCAACAATAGTTTCTCAGTCTCTTCACTTAACAATTATCACACCACGGTTCACAATGGCGTAGATGGATGTGTCACCTTCACGTGACTGTCCTTCCAGCATCGGGCCACTTGGTCCCTACACGGCCAGTTAGATCCCGGTTGCTTTCCTTTTTTCTTAGCAGCGTTGGCTCTGACCTCCTCGTCGAGACCTCTCGCTCGCTAATCTCCCTCTAGTCAGTTCGCTCGCTGGTGGCTCGCGTCGCCAGCGCCCTCTATAGTGCCGTCTATGTGGAAATCCCACAACTTCTCGGGCATCCTACAGGCAGTGTCCTCACTGCTCACGCACTAAGGATCTGAAATATACAAACTAAAAAAAAACAAAAAAAGAACATAGATTAGTATACAGTTACACAAATATCTTATACAAGTTCGTTCTTCTTCTTCATTAGTGCTTAGACCAAGGCTTCATCTGGTCTGCTGATGCGGACGTTACATTTGGCCCCTCATGGTCTCCAATTTTAGCAACATCATATCGGTCATGGAGTTTTACTCTAGTCACTTGGTAGGGTCCAAAATACTTTGGTCGCAGTTTCAATTTGTTTCCAAACTGAGTCCTCATGATTGCTACCAACTCTCCTTGCTTATACTGGTGAGCTTTTTTCCGCTTTCGATTGTAAGTTCTCCTGTTTTCCTCTTGTATCTTCAAAATGTTTTGCTTTGCTTCTCTTCTAAGGTTTACACGATGCTGACATAGTTGATTTTGACTCTCTTCTTCAAGCAAATTTCTTATCATGACGTCTTCAGGATTCTTCATCTTGATTCCTATTAGTAATTCAAATGGCGAATATTTTGTACTGCGTGAAGGTGCACTGTTCAATACACGTTGTAGTGAATCGACATGCTTGAACCACTTAGTCGGGTCTTGAATGGACATCTTCGTCAACACTGGAATCAGCACTCCATGGATTCTTTCAACTTGTCCGTTCCCCCTTGGTACTCCCGTCGTTATTTGAACATTACTAATCTTCTCCTCAGCACAGTAGTCTTCGAATTCCTTCGATCTAAATGCTCCTCCTTTGTCATTAATTATACGTGAAGGATTCCCAAAAGTTTTTTGTTGCAACTTTAGTCTTTCAATGGCTTCTTGAGCTGTTGTACTTTTGGTTGGGTATAACCAAGTAAATTTTGTGAATGCATCAATCACAGTAAATATGTGATTATAATTTTTGTTGGTCGTTGGCAATGGTCCAATGAAGTCTACGTGATATGTTGACAACGGCAGATCTTCTTTTGGAATAGGGTGTAAAAAACCTTCTCCTTTTCCTCTCTTCTTATTGACCAATATGCATTCTACACAGTTTTTTAGTACGTTTTCTATACACTTCCTCATATTCGGAAAATAATAGTCTCTTTTCACCAAGTCTTCTGTCTTTGCCACAGCAAAATGTCCAAACGAATGAGCTTTCTTCACCACATCTACTTGCATCATTTCTGGCACAACTAACAGTTCTTGATCTTCACTAAGTTTAAATAAAATATTATTCTTTATGGTGAATTCAGTAGTTTTGCCTTCATGCAACAGCTGCTTAATGGTTCTAATATACTCATCAGTTTCCTGAGCGTTCACAATCTTGTGTGTCAATTCATCACTAGTCACTAGCATAATGGGATGTCTGCTCAACGCATCTACGTGTTGCATTTGTTTTGCAGGACGATGGACTACCTCGTAATCAAATTCTTGTAGAAAAATCGACCATCTAGCAATCTTTGGTGTCAACTCTTTCTTGTCTAGAGTTTTCGCAAATGCTGCACAATCCGTTCGAATTAGGAATTTTCTTCCCAGGAGATAGTTTCGAAATTTTTTCAGAGCCTCGACAACCGCCAGTACTTCTAGTTCATAACTGCACAATTTCTCTTCTTGAATGGAAGTCTTTTTGCTCATATAATGGATTGGATAGAAATTTCCATCTTCACTTTGTTGTAAAAGCACAGCACCTAAACCGAGTTTACATGCATCTGTATGCAGCTCTAACTTCGCGCCTTCCTTGAAAAGATGTAATACAGGTTCATTTGATAACGCGTTCTTTAGATTTTGAAAAGCTATTTTTTGTTCATGATTAAATTCAAAAGGTTTTGTTCCTCGCAATAAATCACTAAGGGGTCTGGCTATTATAGCGTATGAAGGAATATATTTTCTGAAATACCCTGTCAATCCAAGAAAACTTTGAACATCTTTCGCGTTTTTAGGTTCTGGAAAGTTACAGACTGCTACTGTCTTTTCCGATGAAGGTTGAATTGTACCGTTCTGAATTATATGCCCTAAAAAATTAATTTTCCTTTGCAAGAACTGACATTTTTTTAGATTTAATTCAAGGCCGTATTTGGAAGCGATTTCTAACACACGAGTTAATTTTTCATAAGCTTCTTTTTCATCTATTGCCGGAATTATTATATCATCTAAATAAATAATTAAAGTACCGTCTCTTAATAAGTCTCTAAACACGTAATTAATGTATCTTTGGAAATAGTTACTGCTAATAGATAAACCGAATGGCACTTTCAAAAATTCATATTGACCTGTTTCTGTTACAAACGCGGTATATTTTCTACTTGTTTCATCAACATCTACATGAAAAAATGCATTCTTTAAATCTAGCGTCGAAAATACTCTACCGTTCCCTAATTTATCTAATACCTCTTCAATTACAGGAAGTGGATATCTGTCCCTGATTATTTTTTTATTTAGCTTTCTATAATCAATACACAAACGCATCGTTCCATCTTTCTTCTTACACACCACAATAGGAGACGAAAAATCTGAACAACTTTCTTTAATTATTCCCTGTGCTAACCACAGCTCTATTTGTTTTTCAACCTCGCGCTTTTCAAGTAAAGATAGCCTACGTGACCTTTGACAAATGGGTTTTTCATCTGACAAAATTATTTTCATTTTCAAAGCAGTAGATTTCGTTTTATTTGGTTTGTAATGTTTTATTAGTGTATGTACTTGACTCCTTAATCTACTATTCGAGATATGCGATAAATCATATGAACATTCCTCGTATGCCTCAGATACCTTTAGCAAAAACAAATTAGACTTATCCATAATCCTCTCAGAATTAACTAAACATCCTGACTCATCAATCTGCTGTTCCCCACTATTCCATCCTTTAAACATACCGGATTGCATATTCTAACATTTGACCTTGCTTCCTCTGATCCACTTTTCAAGAACTCATAAACTCTTAAGGGTAATAATATTTCTGCCTCGATCTCGCACACTGCCGCGGGGATGGTTTGTGTTCCCCCCCCCTTTCAATGAGATTGTAAATTCTGAAACGTTTGCAATCCTCCGTTCGCCAAAACAACTGGTTAGGGTGATTTGAGAATGCACTCTTTTTTTCGCTGAAACGTACTTTTTATTTATGATAACTGAGTTGGCTCCACTATCCAAAGTGGCAATTAATGGGATATCATCAACAATTACGTCTACATACTGTAATTCATTAAACAAAAAGTCATTTTGATTAGAAATAGTTTTAATTTGGTTTATGGTATGCCCTACACTTTTATCTTTATTTTCTGACTTCGCCGTTTTTTTCGCACAATTTCTAGCAAAATGCGGCCCTCCACACACATAACACGAGATTATTTTTTCTTGTTTTACACTTTGGTTATGTTTTGGGAACTGTCTCTGGAAATAATTAGTATTTACTATGTTCGCGCGGTTTTTAATGTAAGCATCATTATCGTTTTTACTCTTAACATTGTTATGGTTTCGCGATTCATGCAGTGATCTGTTTTTCGAAATAAAAAATATATCGCAAGCTTTTCCTAGCTCATCTGGCACAAGCCATGAATCCGCCTGCAAAATTTTAATATGTGAAGCAGTTTCTAGATCTAAAGTGTCTAAGATTTTATCACTGACCATTAAGTCAAATAGGGATTTAAAATCATTAACGTTCCTAATTTTTAGGTAATATTGAAACATAGCACTTAAACGAGTAGCGAATTGTACATGAGTTTCATCTGTTTGCTTTTTGGCTTTTCTAAAATTAAGTAAGCATTCCTGAGCAGTGGGTTGGAATTCTCTTAAAACTAATGATTTGACTAACTCATAATTTTTGATTTCGTCATCTTTTACGTATAGTAAAATGTTATGTGCCCTCTCACCAAGAATATTAATCAGGATTTCTGATTTTAAGTCATCTGGAACATTTTTAATTTTGAATGCTCGTTCTATCGATTGAAAAAAAAGACCAAAATTTTCAGGTTTTGTTGGGATTTGTATCGTTAATGTTTTTATACTTTTAATTAAATTTTCCAAATAATTAGTTTCCCCCTGTAAACTTTTCTGGGTTACATTCCCTTCAGCTTTTGCCTTTTGAAGTTCAATTTCTCTGTCCATCTGTTGCAGTTTAATTTTTTCTAGCTCTAGCTGTGAGTTAGTTATTTGGAGCTGCTGTTCGGCTTTTGATTGTCTATCCTCAATGGACAAATTTATCATATTCATTACAAATTCAGGGTCATCTTTAAACAGTTTTGAATTTTCCAATTTAGTTTTTAGCTCGAAAATTGTTTCTTTAGAGGAAACTTGCTCCCCAATTTCATTGAGCACATTTATCAAGTCCTCTTTTCTTGTACATTTATGATACGACATTTTAATCACAATAGAAGAGTATAAAAAGGTATCTTACCTTTTTTTTTGTTGTTGAGCTGTATCAATCAGGAAAAGGATCACTTGAGTTTATCCGTTCAAAAGCACAGTCAGAGTTCGAATGTTCCGTTCGGTTTGCGAAAGTCCTGAACAGTTTTTTTTTTACAGTTCACAGCGCAATATTAATTTAATGTCCTCACAGTCCACATCGCGATATCAATAGTCCTGATAGTCCACAGTCACATCCAGGGCAAGCACCCATTTTATGTGGTTTTATGACACGGAGTTCTAGGGGTATTCACATTGAATACACTGTTTTTAACTAATACTAACGTTTAATGTGAACAATTACAGTACTATACTCTACTATACAGATATATTATTGACAGCGTTTCGATTACTTCTCGTATTCAACAATAGTTTCTCAGTCTCTTCACTTAACAATTATCACACCACGGTTCACAACGTGATGGCTTCAGATGATGGATGTGTCACCTTCACGTGACTGTCCTTCCAGCATCGGGCCACTTGGTCCCTACACGGCCAGTTAGATCCCGGTTGCTTTCCTTTTTTCTTAGCAGCGTTGGCTCTGACCTCCTCGTCGAGACCTCTCGCTCGCTAATCTCCCTCTAGTCAGTTCGCTCGCTGGTGGCTCGCGTCGCCAGCGCCCTCTATAGTGCCGTCTATGTGGAAATCCCACATATATATATAT
>BMAO01018664.1:0-57451 GCA_019973975.1 Trichonephila clavata | reverse complement strand
ATACGTTTGTTTACCTTCGAATTTTAATAGTGTAGACTAGCTTTCATGGCCCGGCGTTGCACGGGCTTATACCGAGGGTATAACTTAATCCCCATGTTAATTTCCTCCTTTTAGTCTAACGCCAACACTTTTGTGGGGTTTCACGCGTACGATGTGAATGCATGTCCCGTGAGTGCGTGTCATGGCTTTGTTGCTTAACATTTTCCCTTCTCTTCGCAAATTCTCGATCCTAGTACCACTGAAGACCCGCCGTGTAGGGGAGAAATGCACATAAATTATGTCGAGAGCTCAAACGTCCTCCCGTTGGTGTGGTGTGGTAGTTATGAGAGGGGGTGCCAGCTCAGGTGTCGTCCGCGTCACTTGACCATGGTTCAAAATTACGCGGACCGTCCCCAAAAGGCCTCGTGTTGCTGAACAGTGGGACGTTAATATTCACTCAACTTCACAAATTCAGCACTTCCAATATTATTTTCCGAAATTATTTTGATTTCTTTGTTTCTTTCCTCTCCGCTTAGCCCTGCGTTGCACGGGCTTTTACCGACTGAATAACTTCACCCTCGTGGAAATTTCGTGTTTCCCTCTGGCCGATAGCACTTGTGTGTGCGGGCGTGCGATGTGAGTGATTTCTTTAACAATCTCATAAAAACTCCCTTTTTCGAAATTTGTTCTTGCGTTGGTGTGGTGTGGTAATTATTAAAGGTGGGTGAAAGCTCATGTGTCGTCCTCGTCACTTGAGCATGGTTGAAAATTTCGAGGTCCGTCACCAAAAACCCTCGAATAGGCAAACAGTGCGAATTTAAAAATCACCCACTCACTCTCCAATTCTTTCGCTTTACCGAGTGAATAACTTCATCCCCATGGAAATTTCGTGTTTCCCTCAGGCCGATAGCACTTGTGTGTGTGTGTGTGTGTATGCGCGCGATGTGAGTGATTTCTTTAACTATGTCATAAAAACTCCCTTTTTCGAAATTTGTTCTTGCGTTGGTGTGATGTGGTAATTCTAAAAGATGGGTTAATGCTCAGGTGTCGTCCTCGTCACTTCAGCATGGTTGAAAATTTCGAGGTCCGTCACCAAAAACCCTTGAATAGGCAAACAGTTCGAATTTAAAAATCACCCACTCACTTTCCAATTCTTTCCTTTTCCTGAGTGAATAATTTCATCCCCATGGAAATTTCGTGTTTCCTTCAGGCCGATAGCACTTGTGTGTGTGTGTGTATGCGCGCGATGTGAGTGATTTCTCTAACTATGTCATAAAAAATCCCTTTTTCGAAATTTGTTCTTGCGTTGGTGTGGTGTGGTAATTATTAAAGATGGGTGAAAGCTCAGGTGTCGTTCTCGTCACTTGAGAATGGTTGAAAATTTCGAGGTCCGTCACCAAAAATTTTCGAATAGGCAAACAGGGTGAATTTTAAAATCACCCACTCACTTTCCAATTCTTTCGTTGCAATTTTTTATTTCCGGAAACGAAAATGTAGTCTTTTTAAAAATAGTTGTATGCTGAAAAAAAGACAGAAAGTATAAATTTTTAAAATTACAAAATTTCACTACTATTTTAATTCTTGGAGTAGAATTGTGAGGATTTTTTTGAAAATATTCGACTCGGGGGAAAAAAGTTTCATGCAATTACCTTATAAAAGAAGAAATTATTAAATGATTGATTTAAGTATTTTGAGTGTTTTATTAAAATTTGTTCAAAAAAGTTTTTGGCTTTTTTTTAAAATCCCTGATTTTTAAAAGTTTTAAATTGAAATTTCGAAGTCCGTCGCCAAAAAACTCTGGAGTAGCGTGAACAGTGCGACTTTTTAAAAATCCCTCACTCACATTTCAATAACGGAAAAAAAATATTGCAACAGCAAAGTTTGACCTTGGCCGCTGAGCGTTAAACAGAGGGGGGGGGGAATAATAATGATTCTCGCGCATGCGCAAAGCCTTTAGAATGTCTTTAAAGTTTTCATTATTTTTGAGGGCTCAATTTTTAATTGAAAATTCCAAGTTTTCACATATTGATTGGAAACAACAATAATTTTTAAAGAAAAAAAGGTTTACAAAAATAATGCTTGTATGATTTCTCGCAAAAACTTTATTTTATGAAAATCACAAAAAGAAATCTTTAAAATCCGTAATTTTTAAGCGAAATCGGACACACGGGAAGAGAAAAAAAATCATAAAATATGCAAAAACAGCATTGTTTTGTAAAAAAAAAAAAAAAAAAAAAGTTTTTTTTCTATAAAAATTCTTTAAAGAAAAATAGTTTTTTCCCGGAAAACGAAATTGTAGCCTTTTTAAAAATAGTTGTGTGCTGAAAAAAAAGACAGGAAGTATAAATTTTTCAAATTAAAAATTTCACTACTATTTTAATTCTTGGAAGTAAAATTGTGAGAATTTTTTGAAATATTCGACACGGGGAAAAAAGTTTCATGCAATTACGCATTATTTTAAAGTAAACTATAAGTTTTATGAAAGAGAACAAAAATTTCGATACTGATAAATATTTTTAAATGAATCTCAGAAATGCATTGAATGCATTTTAATTTTTAAAAAAAATATATTAGTTTTAAATCCATTATCATTAAATACTAATAAAAAAAATTCTGCAGATAGCTCTTGAAACGTTTGGATGTTTGATTAAACATATATAAGTGTTAAAAAATCCACTTTTGGGGGAAAACCTAGTTATATGCTAACATTCACTGAAAAAAAA
The DNA here is from genome assembly GCA_019973975.1 of Trichonephila clavata. NCBI lineage: Eukaryota > Metazoa > Arthropoda > Arachnida > Araneae > Nephilidae > Trichonephila > Trichonephila clavata. The sequence continues at coordinate 54,749 of BMAO01018664.1, read as the reverse complement.
CATTCAAAAAAGAAAAAAAATACTATTTGATAAAAACATTTTAATTTTTTTTAATTTTTAATTTTATAGTTTTTCATTCCACTCTGTGTTAAAATTATTTAAACACGTATCTGCGAAAAAAAAGTATATTATAAAAAAACTATCTTATTAATTATTTTCAAGTATGAAAAAAAGGCGACCGGCGGGTTTCTGCGAGGCGGACATCCACCTTCGCATTGACCGCGCACGGCAGTGCTGCAGTTATAGTCTTGAGTGTAGCGGAGCTCTCAGCACTCCGCCACCAGACAGTTAACCAATGTTTGGCTAAATGTAAAATAGCGTATTTTAAATTATTTTAAAAAATCATTACCTTTATTTTAAGGGCGTAATTTTTACGTTAATGCTCTCAAACATCACCAAACTATTTGCAAAAATAACGTACTTTGAAATAAAAATGTACAAATTACTACTTTTTAATTTATTTCTCAGAAAAACATAAGTTTTACGAAAATCACAAATTTTTTTTTAAAATCCGTAATTTTGAAGCAATTTTTTCAATCTTCGTATATGTTACGGATAATATTCTGTTACACACGGAAAAAAGATTTTGTGAGATTATCTTCATAAATGACGAAGTTATTCAATGTGAAGTAAAAATTAAACTACTTTTTAAAAATTCTTTAAAAAAAAGTTTTGGGAATTTTATTTTTTAAATGAATGGTTCTAAAAGAGAAAGGCTTGAAATTAATTAGTGTAGAATATCGATTTAATAACACGAAAAGTAATTCATACCCAACGATTTAGAAATAATTTTCATAAAAACGCATCAGTTTTAACACTATTTTTAAAAAATTCGAAAAAAATAGAAAATATCGTTATTTTACAAAAAAAATTACACCGTGTTGTGGCGAAATAAATGATCTTTCCGATTCTGTAATTATTTTTGTCTGATTTCGACACCGAAAATCTGATGAGCAATTTTAATATGGTGGAAAACGTCAGATCACGCTCGGAAGAAACGGAAGGGAAGTTCCGCCAAGTAAGCAACCGGCAGGAGTAAAAAATTAGGCGTTTTAAGGTTTTTAATTAATATCTTTTTAACTAATTACAATATCGGAATATAAATAGGCAATACGGCTTCCCCGGAAAATTCCCGATCTTTTGGTACCTTCCGCGACTTTCTGCGTGGTGCGGTTCGTGAGAAGATAGACGCACATAGATAGATAGATAGATAGATAATACATACGTTTGTTTACCTTCGAATTTTAATAGTGTAAGATAGAAGACTAGCTTTCATGGCCCGGCGTTGCACGAGCTTTTTCTACTTTTATAAATTTTCCGTTCCCTTCACAAAATCAGCATGACCAATATTCTTTTTCGAAATTACTTTGGCTTCTATGTTTTTTCCCTCGCTAAGCCCGGCGTTGCACGGGCTTTTACCGAGTGTATAATTTAATCCCCATGAGAACTTCCTCTTTCCCTCATGACTCCAGAACTTCTGTGTGGGTGTGTACACGTACGATGTGAGTGCATGGCCCGGCATCGCTCGGGCTTTCTCGTTTATCATTTTCCCTTCCCTTCAACAAATCAGCACTTCCAGTATTCTTTTTTGAAATTAGTTTGACTTCGTTGTTTCTTCCCCCCCCCCTGCCTCGCTTAGCCCAGCGTTGCACGGGTTTTTACCGCGTGAATTAATCACCACCCGGAATATCCTGTTTCCCTCAGGATGACAACACTTCTGTGTGTGTGCACGCATGCAATGTGAGTGATTTCCATAACAATGTCATTAAATTTCCCATTCTCGAAATTTGTTCACTTCTTTTCGTTGTGAGACGGGTTTCATTCCTTTCCCTTTAACCCGGCGTTGCATGAACATATTCGAATGTATAACATATTGCCATGAAAATTCCCCTTCCGTTATCGAAGTCCCTGGTAAATGTGTGATTTATATATATTAATGTCATATATTACAATTCCCTTTTTCGAAATATCTTCCAGATCTTACCGATGACAAACAGGTTTCTTTTCTCTCTCTACAGCACGGTGATCCACCACTAGATGGTGCCACCATTAAAGTTATGCTCACACTTGAGGACTTACCATGTCTGCAAGAGCTTGTATACCAAAATGCAGCTTATTGGAAAAAAAGTTAATCCCATTCACATATATATACACTTGACTCGAAAAGTTAATGTACAATCAGTTTTGCGTCTAATATTTACAAGTAAAACAATACAGAAAAAACAAGTTTGTAAAAAATATTTATCAATTAATTATTTATTGAATGCGTCATAGAAATTTACGTAAGTTTTATGCAAAAATGAGTTACAGAAAAAAAATCTAATCTTGATGGAAAACGAGGAAGCAATACATCGCATTTTTTGTCGTAAAGTATCATAGAAACATTAAAGGAATGTTTCCACCCATAACAAATGCATTGACGATAAGTTGCCGGATATCGAAGTGAGAAGCGAAGACCAGACGCGAAATAAGCCTTTTTCCAGGGCATATAACGACCTTGAAGGCGGACTTAGAACAGCATCCTATCTATTAAGATTATCCCAAAGATGTTCTTTACGATTCATGTCTGGAGATAAGCTAGTTCATTGCATTCTCTCCAAACCGTAATTCTCAAGATAGCCCTCAACAATATCAGCTTGATGTGATTCTGCATTATCATCTATCAGAATAAAATCGTTACCAGTTGTAACAGCATATGGAAAGACTTTTAGATCCAGGATTTTATCCCTTGTATATCACAATATTCTGAATCGATCCAGGGAACCTATGCAGGACAATGTGATCACTGAGCAAGATCTTTGCTCAAACCATGATCTTATTACCACAATAATTATGACTTGCAGCATTTTTGGATTAATGATATTGGTGCGTTGTTTGCTCAAGATCAACAGAATTCCTGAATCGCTATCCAGTGAGAATATGTTTATGGTCTCTCGGCTGTGAAGAGTACCATAGCCCAATGCTGTCTGGTCCAGTAAACGTGTTCTTTTGCTCATAATAAGCAGAATCTTTCCTGTCTTTGTTGAAGAGGGGGGGGAGACACAGAACTGGTCGTCTCACATAATAGAGACAAACATTTTCAAAATATCTTTACATATTTTTCTCTCACTCATATATGTTTTTCTTTTCTATAAAATGCTATCGTGTTTGAATAACTTTTATGTCTATTATTATCATTCAAATAAACTATAAATTTGATTGTTACTACAATTTCTTTCTGATAGGTTTAGTCAACATGTTGTACCTTATCTTTTGGAGACCAGTGTATTAAAAAAACGAATAAGGAAAATGGTTCATGAAAATGAATTCTTGCATCAGATTTGGAGGATAGCTATTGGATGAGATATTACTTTGCTTTCAATCCTACTTAATTAAACTTAACTAAACGTCCTTCTTTTAACTCGTTACTCATCTCAAAAGCCTTTCCAAATCAGAGAGTTATTTAACTGTAGTATCTTAATAAAACAAATCTCAAAATCTTGCACTGTTCCATTCAATGTAGCCTTAAGTGTATCCAAATGTCTAATATTCAATACATGGAGAACAATGAACCATGTCTTTGAAAAATAATAATATGGATTAAGTCAAATGACAAAATGAGCAAAATAATTTATCAAATGAGACCATTTATATAAACAAATAAAATGATTTTTTAATGCAATTCCAAGAAATTCACTGCATCAGGTATTTACTGAGACAAATCAGAACAAATTGAGCCCATTTAATTCTTTTAAGAAATCGTGTTTCCTTAAACTTAAGAAAGAGGGCAGATTAGTTTTAATCCCATCAGCCTGTCCCATTGCTAACTCGATTCCGCATTCTAATAACCCCACCAGAGATAGCGTGGGATTTAATTAGGGAGCTCTTTTTTCCCCACGTCTTAAGCCAACTTAAGATATTCTTAGCTTAATTACAAATGCTGCAGATGAAGTAAGAGTTCAGCTTTAAATGAAAGAGAAAATAAATATTGCAGCTCATTGAAATATTTGTAGGCTTAGTTTGAAACATTTTCTATGTCAAAAGAGTTCGTTGTAGTTAAAATTATACGAATCAAAAGTAGTATTTTAACTTTTCTTTTATTTCTTCTGCTTCCCACATATTCTCACCGCATCCATTAAAAAATAAAGAGTTGCAAAGGCAGAATAATATTAAATCCTTTTTTTCATATGAAACTTTAGAAAAATATCAACTTTCTAATAAAATACACAATTGAAATTAAATGAAGTAAAATAAGGAACAAATTTATAAATATATTCCATTTTAATTTAATAAAGACTAAATTTTCCATTTTAATTAATACAAAGATTAATTTAATACCAACTAACCAACACTTGAACTCTGTGTAACATGGTCTTAAGAACCCTTATGTATTTGCCAAAATATTGTGCTAGTCACCCTAGCAGAATTTGGAATGTATCAAATCCTTTACTTAAGTGCATTGTGTAACTCTACTCTGTAACGGATTGAACCGAAAACTTAATTTCATCTTGTAAAATACGTAAATCATTAAACATATTATAAAGTAGTTCCATAAGTATTAATTGTTTGCTAAGCATAATCTATTTATAAACTGAATTATACCAAATGATATGAAGCGTTTCTTTTTTACCGTATCCCAGATTAAACGTAAAATATTCTCTAATCAACACATTAAAAAAAAGTTCACTCAATTGGATGCTTTCTTATTTTAATTTGTATTGCGTCTGAATTAAGAAAGCCTCAAATGTGTGACAATGCCTCAAATACCTGTTTTTACTCACCGCTGTAAAAACCTTTTTAATATATCCAGCGATGTGAGAAGTCTGCCGACGTTCGCAGCGTTCCGCGTCTTCAAAACATTCTCTGGCATCACTGAAACATCAATGGTACTGAAAAGCTTGCGTTTGCGATAATGTATTACTGCTACACACATCAATCAACATTTCATAATTCCCAGTAGCACTACACAAATTATGATATCTGTTCTCTGTTGTACAAAAGTCATTTCTTTCAATCGCCGGTTACTAGGTACATCCTCTTACAAAATACGAAGCCGTGTCGAGCTACTGACCATTCTATTAAAAAAATCACTTTCAGAAAAGGGTAAGAACGCAAAAACTTAGAAATTTTATCGTAGTCCCTCTACTACAAAATTTTTTCAGGTTGTAGGCTCAGTCCGCAAACTTTCGAATCCTACTTCGTACATACGTTACGGCCAAAACCAGAAGTTCGGCCAGTTCCCGAATTGGCCGGCCAAATCGCACATTGGCCGGAGCGTGTAACCAATGTCCAATATATTTGAAATTAATAGCTTATATGCGACTTTGGCCGGCCACTTCCCGAAGTGCCCGGAACTCCCTGGCCAATGTTCGATGTGCTGAAGCAAGACTGTTCGGTAGGGGTGCTTCTACAACTAGGAGCAGAACATGGTGTTCTCAAACAACTGTACTCTAGAAGTGATTTTTCCATTTTGCAAGAGAACCTACTTACATTGGCATCCGTGGGCACAGAGAAAAAATCATTAAGAACCATTGCCTCTTCACAATCACTAACCAGCGGCCAAGGCTGCACTCGATGCAGTGCTCAACAAATCGCTGCAGAGGTAAAAATAACAAACTGCTGTGCAATTCGAACTGTCATAAAAGTTCATCTTTTTGCAACAAGTGATGATACTTATAATTTTCAGTAATAAACTAATTCAGTAGATAATGTGATTATCTTTTTGTTTGTTTGTTGCTCCAAGGGAGAGGAATTTTTTATAAGAGACCAGGAGGTTTCTGGTACTGTGAGATCCTTACTCACCAAAACTTCTCCCTTCAGATTACAGCCCACTCAGGGCCACCGTACCTCCTTGGCCTTTGTTCGGACAGACGATACTAGGCGCCTTAGAGGGGTAGTTTCATCGGAAAACTTCTCTGTGTCAGCTATAATGTGATTATCATTAGAATTACGCGGTATACAAACACCCACAATTTGCTCATGGCCTTTTCTTCTGACTTTGGCCGAACGCCTCATGCCGTTTCACGAACTGGCTGGCCAAACCCCGAAATCAAGGAAAGATCGGACTTAGGCCGGCCAATTCGGGAACTGGCCGACTTCAGGCTTTGGTCGTAACACATATACACTACGATAAATGCATTTTATTATAGAAATATGCGTTAGTACTGATGAAATTATCATGAAATCTTAGATATATTTACCTTTCTTTTCGTTGATTCATTTTACTTAATTACTTCATGTATTCTCGAAGAATGCATCAAGTAACAAACCACTTTCTTTTATTCCGTAGATAATTCACGAAGTACCTGATACTCAAGAGAGTACTAGAGAACTGACTCAATTGACGCTAATGCTGTTTTCTTAGATTCCTCTGAGCATAAATAACGGAATAATTTCAAGAAATAAAACAAAACATATCAATGAAAACAATGCCCATGAACTTTCAGGATAAGCTTTCGTCACCTCGTTGTTTAACTTTCTGAAGTTTTGAGGAAGAAAAATTTACGAATTACGGACATCGTGAGATTTCATCTTTTCATTATTCAACTTTCTGATGTTTAGATGTAGAAAAATCTAAGAGCTGCCGACATTTCTCACAAAAATACTTCTTTAAATAAACACCGGATTCCCACTAGGCGTCGAAGATTTTTCCAATTAGATTAGCGCATTCCTTAACAAGCACGTTAGTAAACATCAAAAATACTAATTTAAACTCAGGTTATCTGCTTCAGTTGCATTTCAATGCGAATTGAAAACAATATGCAAAACACTGGAGTTAAAACACAGAAAGTACTAAAATAATTAATTTATTTTTGCGTTCGTTGTCCTAATGAACGGAAAAAAATAGAATATATTCAGGTTCCCTCTACAATACTATTTATAGTTGAAATTTAAGTACCATTACAATATGCATTGTTAACTTTTCTTTCCACATGTGTTCATTCCGCACCTAGGAAAAATCTTCTATCTAAGTGAATTTTCTTATCCTCAAGACGTTTCTTGAAATCCTTTAGGGTTATTTGAGGATGCTAAGGACAATTAAATTTAAATTCTCAAGAGGTGTGATTGAAAGACAAGCAAAACCCTTAGCTCAAATAACTTTCGTTTTCATTTTGAACACTTTAATTTTCTTAGGAAAAAATTTAGAAGGCTTTCATTTACTTAAAAGAAATGCAAATACTTTTGAAATAGTTTTTTTTCTGAACTTGACATACATGAGAACCATCCAATTGGTATAAATGAGCTAAATATGTTTAATTAGTTGAAATTTTTTGTGCAAATGGTCCTTTTGGTTTGTCATTAAAAAAGAAATTTAGTGTTAAAATAACTTTCTTTTTCTCAATCATATTTCATTTTACTCCAATTAAACCCATGTTCTCATTAAAATGAAATATTTTAATAGATAAACAGTGTTAATGTGTTTTTACTTTTAGTTATTTTTAAAATAGTAATTCACTACATTAATGAAGCATGTTATATTTTAAAAATAACTGGAAGTAACATCATATATATATATATATATATATATATATATATAAATACTTTCTATTCATCCATTCAAAATAGGAATTGACATATTTTTTTTTCATATTACTTGTTATTTATAGTTTATCAATTAATGATTTGTATTAATTATATATATGCTATATTTGTTAATAATTTTACTTCATGGCATGGCAAAATTATATCATACGCTATTTCTGCAAAAAAAAGTATTTTATTTATTTTTATGAAGTAAACACTACTTATTGTTCGAAAATAATATTGTCAAATTACTAGATGAAACAATTTTCTACAATTAGATTTTGAGCACATTAATTCTCCATACATTTTAAATATAATCTTACTTATTCCTTATACTTACTTAAAAACCACCACGTTCTACCCCGAAATAAATCTTCAGACAGAATTCACAAACAAAAAAATTATTTAATATCTCTTTCCGAAAACTGCCTGAGTTTTCAAAAACTTCTTGTTGATCAGTTTTGCCACCATATTTCCAAATATCCAATTCTTTGATCATGGATTTGTTGTTATCAGCTACCGTAAGCTAGTTACAGAACTTTTCTGTAATCCTAAATAAGTACTCGTATAATAATCTATCAAAGCTACTTATCTTAATGAGACTTAGAGGTATGATTAAAAGGATAGTTTTAAGAAACTAGTAAAGAAAAAAAGAAACAGCGCACTTTTTACCTCAAATTGAACAAGTTGTGTTCTAATTCAACTAATTGCTCGATTTTTGCCTTTGATTAATAACAAGACTTTGCTGAAAATCACATAATCAACAAAAAGAAAAAAATATCAATTTTTGAAGTCATAAATTTTCGTAAAACATAGTAACATAAGAAATGTAAAATTAATAAATTAGCATTTATTCAAAAAAAAGTTAGTTTTTTTAGAAATAATAACACAATTTTTTAATAATAATTTTGAAAAAAAAAAAAACAAGAGAAATAGTATACAGAGTAGACAAACATAAAACATAATTTTATTATATTTTTTCATTTTCATTACTAAATAGTGAGAAAAAATAAATATAAAACAATAAAATAAAATTTTAATAATGATTGTTTCACAATTATTAAAGAAAAAAATTATTAACAATTTAATTCATGTATTTTCATTTTATATGCTTAAAGTATACAAATATATATTAGAAACTTTCTTTAAATTGCTATTCTTGTAACCGTTTATGTTTCCTCTTTGTGAACTGCTTCCAGAGAGAAGGAAGAAAGAATGAATAAAAATGTTGATTTTAAGTTCCAAATTATTTTTCAAATGTTTAAATAATTTAGAAATAATGTATATAATTATACAATATGTTTTATGTATTATAATCATCTATAACATCCGCATTATGTTGATATTAGTACTTATGCCAACCGATCGACTGTAACATCATATTAAGGTCCACGAAATGCATCACGGTTAAGGGCTAGATTCTTACACCTGTCATTAGCTTTAGCTTTGAACATCATGCAGGTTACAGTCCGATTTTTTTCGGTTTCATACGAATTTGGAGAGTATGGTGGTCAGGGAGCCATCTCTCTTCACCTTCAACCAACCTCCAGAGAGTATTTGCGGCTCGACGACTATTCAGAGTACCCCCATGACGTGTGTGTGTGAAGGCACTATACATTTACAAACATCCCTGCATTCTCCTGGATTCAAACCCAGGCCCTACGGCACCGCAGCCAGCAGTTTATTGATATCAATTTATATTAGCCGCCTACCGTATAGGCGGCTAATATAAATTGTATTGCATATAAATATATTCGTAATATAAAATGTACTGTTGGTAGACTAATTATTATAAATTTATAAAACAGTGAACCTGATTTAACGTCAAATTGTTTATTTTTCCTTTAACGCTCTATCATATGTTGTAATATTGAATAGACAGTTATTTCATAGAATAATTACGAGAAGTGAGAAACCATTGATCTAAAAACACTTTAATCGACTGTCATTGCATGAAATACTCAGATATTCTAGGAAATAACAGATACCAGGCTAAAGAGGTAATATACACATTCTTACATTTAAAATGTACCATATTACCATGGAAAAAAAATTCACAAAATTACTTATGAAATAACTTAGGAATAACTTTTAAAACTATATTTAAGAAATAACTTTTCTTAAGAATTACTTAAAAACTATATTAATACGTAACAATAGATAAATAAAGCTTTAACCTTTATTTAAAAGTACACTGAGAATACTGGGAACCATTGTTTTGAAAAATCTTATATTTTTTTTATATTTATTTAATTTAAATATTTTTGTAAAAAGTGAAGAAAGAATGGCATGCTTTCGAAACATTCTGTTTTTATGAAAAGTTCTTCTGTAATAATACCATTTTGCGTGTACAAGTTCTTGCGAAATTCGATCAATAAATTCAGAGAGTGATAGTAGACCGTATGGGGACGACATACTATCGTCGGACTTGAGGTTATAAACCACGTTTAGTCGGAGTAATTCGAGAAAAACAGTTATGAAGGGTGTGGTGTTTGGGTAGAATGAAAAGGAATAATAACAGGTATGAAAAAAATTTATTAAAAGTAAAGTCTGTTCGCAATACAAAAAATGTCTCATTGCTCGACATCAGGATTGCAGGAATTGTCACAGGGAATTGTTAGAGGTTGCGGCCTAGTAAGTTATACCAAAGCAAACGAGTACGGATGAAAGATTGTCGGACGCGTTGAAACAAATCCGATGTGCAGGCGATGTCATCTAAAATGACGTTGATACGTGCTGTAAATCCCTCCAATGTAGCCACTGGCTTCTCTCACACAAACGATTACAGTTGGTCACATAAGTAAAAAAAAAATCCAAGGAATTAAAATCCGAGGAGCGTGGAGGCCAAGCAATATATCTGGCACGTCTGATCCCCCTCCCGCGATATATAGCATGACAATGGTTCCACCCCGAAATTGAAAATTGTGCTAGTACACCATTATGCATGAAGTACAGGTACTGAGATGCGCAGATGAATTCCTGCAACAACTCCGGAGAATAGGAAATGCGGATGCGTGCAGGTTTCTTCGTCCTTACCGCGTCACTCCAAAACCTCGCTTTTGCTTAACCACCCTCCTCGTCTGGCTCATCTTCCTCCCTTAGGCTATTATTATTGCAATTTTCTCAGACTAAAATTGGTTTGCTTTGCCATATTCTATGGTGATTTGTCGTCTCCATGCTGCCTTTTATCACTCATCTAAATTTTTCGGTCAAATTCAGTAACATCATATTTATAGCTAACTTGATCTAACTGAAAAATTCACATTAATTTTTTAGTAAAGATCAATTAAAACAGTAACCGATGTTTTTTGTTAAAATTTCTCCACTCTGATGTAATAAAATATGAATAAGACTGTTACAAAATTAAATGCTTTAAATATTCTAACACATGCTCTGTACATTAGTCATACTATATACACTGGTGTCCAAAAGTTAAGCATAATTGATAATTATGTGAATAAAGAAGAGACTGTAAATCAGAATGGCGGGAAACGTGATATACGAGAGTAAAATGGGTATAAAATAACGAAGCAAATTGAAGGAATGATAATAATTAATTTTATTATCCAAAGTAGCAGTATAATAAAAAACTGAGCATAGCAAGGATTCACACTTTAAAGAAAAAAATTTAAAGAAAACATTAAATAAAATACTGATGCTGCAGTTTAATAAGGCGTGGGGTCACCTCTGACAGCCTGGCACGCTTCACAGCGATTTACCATACTTGCTATGAGATGATGAATGAGTTGTGGGCTCAAACGGCTCCAAGCTTCTCGGAGAGCACTCTTCAGCTCTGTAACGCAGCTTGGTGGGTGTGAAAGGACTGCAATTTGTCTCCCGAGCGTATCCCATACATGCTCGATAGGATTTAAATCAGGGAATTTCGCAGGCCACGACATGCGCTGGATGTTTCCGTTTCAAGGAAGTCATTAATCCGCACCGCTCGGTGGCATGGCGCATTATCATCCATCAATATGAAGTCGGGACCGACAGCACCTCGAAACAAACAAACATAAGGCTCAAGAACTTCGTCTCTATATCTTTGAGCAGTCATAAACCCCATGTCAAAGAAATGGAGGTCTGTGTGGCCGGCCGTCCATTATGATGCCTGCCCATACCATTACTCCCCATGATGGAAAATGATGTCTTTCCGTTATGTTTCCTGGTTCAAAACGTGTTCCACGTTCACTCCATATCGTTACCCGCGGAGAATCACTACTCAGACTAAACCGGGACTCGTCACTAAACATCACATTGGCTCACTCTCTCATACTCCAATGTTGATGTTTCAAACTCCAGTTCAAACGAGCGCGTTAATGCGCAGACGTGAAGGGAATGCAAACTGCTGGTCTTCTGGCATACAGGCCAGCATGATTGAGTCTCCTGTAAACAGTTTGCGAAATTCGTATTCCTGCGGTGAGTGCTTGGTGGGTGCGAAAAGGCTGCATTTGTCTCCCGAGCATATCCCATACATGCTCGATAGGTTTTAAATTCAGGGAATTCACAGGCCACGACATGCGCTGGATGTTTTCCGTTTCAAGGAAGTAATCAATCAACACCGCTCGAAGATATGGTGCATTATCATCCAAGAATATGAAGTCAGGACCCACAGCACCTCGAAACAAACTAACATGAGGCTCTAGAACTTCGTCTCTGTATCTTTGAGCAGTCACAGACCCCGTGTCAAAGAAATGGAGGTTTGTGCGGCCGTCCATCATGAAGCCTGGCCATTCCATTACACCCCTTGATGGAAAATGATGTCTTTCCGTTATGTATCTTGGTTCAAAAAGTGTTTCATGTTCTCTCCATATCATTATCCACCGAGAATCACTATTCAGATTAAACCAGGTCTCGTCACTGAATATGACATTCGCCCATTCTCCCACACTCCATTGTTGATATTTCAAACTCCAGTTCAAACGAGCGCGTTTATGCGCAGACGTGAGGGGAATGCAAACTGCTGGTCTTCTGGCATACAGACCAGCAAGATTGAGTCTCCTGTAAACAGTTTGTCTCGAAATTCGTATCCCTGTGGCGACTGTGAGCACGGAACCCAGTGCTCTGGCAGTACTGTCCCTCTGACGTTGCGCACTTATTACCGAATATCGGTCTTGGCGAGGGGTTGTGACTCTTGGTAGACCTGATACTGGTTGTCGGGTAACATCTCCCGTTCTTTGAAACCTCTGCCACAGTCTTGAGATCACAGACTGGTGCACATTCAGAATTCGAGACACTTCGTTTTGTGATCATGTGGATTCCAGCATTCCAACGATTCTTCCTTTCGTAAACATGTCCAATTGGCGTCTTTGTGAACATCATTGGCCTTGTTTAATGGTTAACAACTTTCCTTCGCACAGCAGTTGCACGAAACTTGTCTGAATTGCATATGCAGCGTGAATTGATGTCTCCGCGTTCCGACATGCGCCGGTGTTTCGCGTAGTACGTAGTCGACTGAAAAGTTTTGCTTAAACCCAATGTTTCTTCTTCACCCAATTAATATCCGCAGGAAATTTGGAATAACTTTACGAATATTTACTCCATATTTTTCGCATTTTACGATTTATGCTTAACTTTTGGACACCAGTGTATATCAAAAGTATTATTGTATGAAGCATTTTATATAAAATGTTTTTGTTCTTTTACTGCCAAAAATTTGCATTCAATTGATTTTTCTTTTAATATTTTTAAAGCAATTTTATAATAATAATGTAATTCGCACAACTGACTCTAAATCTAAAAAAATATATTTTATATCATTTTACAAATTCATGGTTCCGAACATAGTTACAGTCATCTTACGGAAGGTCTCAGGGGTGTTAATTTTGTATCGAGAGTTGAAAATATAAACATTTTTCTACTGTACATAATTCCTTGTAGTGAAATCAAATAATTTGATACTTTTATAAAATTTATATTTTAAAAAGGAATGAAGTTACTAAAAAGTGTAAAATGTTAAAAATATAATAAGAATTATTATAAAATACAAGCACTTGGAAATAAGAGACATTGTGGTAAGACATATTATTTAAATTTTACGTTTTACGCATGACGTTTTTTTTTAAAATTAGCTTTTGGTGCAAAAACCTCAATCGAGTTATAAAATGTATCATACACTTAAATCTTCATCTAAATTTAGTATTATGTATCTTTTTTTATTTAAAATTTTTAAAAATTATTAAATTAAAGAAAAATAATTGTAATTTTTTTTTTCATTTAAAAAAAAAATATTATGTATAATTCTGTATATATATATATATAAATGCTAATTTATAATAAGGATATATCTGAATTTATAAATCAAATTATTGCTAGTAATGAGAGCTACTATTTTAGGAAACAGCGTGCCCAGCGCAAAACTTACTTAATATTTCTTACAGAAATTTTTCTTATGTTCATGTGTTTATAACCTTTTAAATTATGATTATATTTTAAATGATTTGCATTTTTTTAAAACCTCATCTCTTAATAAATATATGTAAGAGAATGGAGTTATTTAATTTTAACCTAAAATAATTATTTGAATCGAAAATAGTTTATAATTCTTGCTCTCGAGAAAAATTAATAACCCTGAGATACCTTATTCAAAACAAAATATGATACTAAATTTACAAAATAAGAAGGAACTAGAGAAATTTTTATATATAGCCGACTTTATTCTCCCCCATTATCAGAATACATAAAACAGTCATGTATACTGACGGAAGATATGCCTATAAATATGCAAAGATAACTAATATATATATAGTTCTTACTTTTTACTTTATTTCAACAGTTCATGTCCTTTTCGTCTTCAAACTTTTATCAACAAAGTATACCAGAAATGGTTGAAATTGGCATCATTTTTTATTCACTGCCAATAAAAGGAAGGCAAGGGATTCTTCATTTTCTAATCGTCTGGAACGGTATATCGTCAAGTCAAATAAATGGACTGTTCTGGAAGGCGTTTCCCTTAGGTTATCTTTAAAAGAATTTATTCAGGTGCCCATCAATATAGACCTGTCAGAAATCGGTAAACTGACGGAATCGAAAATCTAGGCAACATTGGGACTCTTGTTTAAGTTCACACCAGCTGATAGATGACATGGTGGAAACGAAGTTTACGAAAGAAATGGCTTTTATAGAGTGAAAACCGTTTATAAATATATCCGAAATTGGTAAAGTAAATATAAATTATGCTGCTAGCGATATATAAAGTTGTATTTTAATGTCCACTTAAAAGATTCGTTTACGGATATTTAGTTCTTTAATAAACTTTCAGAAATGCACTATTAAAAATTGGGAGAAAATGCAATTCCAGAGACAACACCCATGTAGTTCGTTCTTTTTGATTCGCTGGTATTAGTTTTAGGAATTAAACAATGACACCGAACGATATAAATTGAGGACATATTATGAAGGAAAATCCTTGATGTTTCTCAGTATCTCTTTTGCTCCTTTTTGGATGAACAGATGAAATTTTATTCACTATTTTTGCCTGACCCTCAACTATTCTCTGCTAAAAAAATAAGCAAAAATAACAGATAAATGAAAATAGAATGAAAACAAATTTTTGGAACACAATGAAAATTTCACTGGTGTTTGACTGGTTCTCTGCAAAATGACAGAGGAAAGCGACGTTTATTTTTAATGTAGGGAATATAAACAAAAATGAATCTTTCTAGTGTTAATAAAATGCATAGTTGCAAACATTTATCAGCAGAGTGTGTAGCCATCCCTACTAGAAATGGAATCTTGATAACAACGATTCATACATGAAAGCAGGCCATCAAATCCATTTTGTGGGATCTGTATCCTTTCTGGCAGAAGACTTTTTCAGGTCTTTGAGGTTTCTTCAAATAGTGCAAGAAGCAGAAAGGGATTTAACACATATGCTATTTTGGACTCAAGTCAGATGACCAAGCTGGCCATTCCATTCGCAGGAGTGTTTCACGTTCTACATATTAAGTGACAATGCGAGCTCTTTCTACTAATTCGTTACCATCCACAAACATGGCATGATGACCCATGGATGAAAGATATGGGTCATCTTATTGGTTGAGTATTGCTTCCCGATAAATAACTGTGTTGACTCTGAACCAGAAAGAAAGACGTGTAGATCAGTAGAGCCACTGTTTGATATCTCTCTCATTGTCCAAACCATGACATAGGCATAACTGTAGTTGTGTCTTTCAGTAATATTGTTAGCTTGAGATCAAGTTTCTTGGATTTTCAGATCCGTATAAATTCGGAATCGTTACTGATATAGAATTGGAACTAATAAATAAACAATACATAGGTCCATTACTGTGATGTCAAATAGATGTGTTCCAAAGCCTTTTGTAACCGAGCTCTTCTATGAGACATCGTCAGAGGCACCTGAACTAAAGGTGCTCTAGAACATGTATGACTTTCATTCTGCCATTTACAAACAGTTTTTTAAGATATCACAATTTCTGATGACGTCACGAAGCTTGACATAGGTTGACGTGTTGATTTATTCAATAACGCCAAGCTTGCATACGCAAATAACAAGCTTTGCCAGCGGTTGTAATCCTATTAAAGTATTTCTCAAGCTTATTCATCACGCCCTTCAATGCAATAACAATGTACTAACTGCAATAATAATGTACTTTGAAGCGCTAAAGTTGCAATACAATCTAATTTACAAAGTATACAAGTGATCAAAATAAGCTTTAAGTTTTTTATCTGTTGCTTTTAAATGCATTACTTTTCCTTTCTGATTTTTTCATGTTTCAACAGATAGACAAATTATTTTTAATGAAATTTAATATTTATTTCTTCAGTCATCCATTTCTAAAGGAGCAAATGTCATTAAAACGTAGTTTAGTATATGTTGCTCTCCATATTATATCTATTACATGTGGTATTTTCGTGAACATTTGGGTAACCTACTAAATGTCTGCTCAAAATGTGTATAAATGCTGAAACTTACAGTAAACTAATATTTTTTAATTCTCTTTTATCTTTGACTTTTTTATATACTCTCCCCCGGTTCTTTACGCAACCTTTTACACTGAAAACCAATGGTGATCGTGATGACCACTGACCACTAACACCTCCATGTCAATAAAAACTGGTATATCAACATTGAGGTAAGGTGTAACACCGGGGAATTAGACGAGCCAACCTGTTAAAAAGTAAATTCCTGGTATTACTTTTTTTCTTTTTGGTGATTGGCATAAGGAAAATCTGTAATATGTCCAAGTAAAAAAATCTTGTAACACATTTTCACTGAAAAAAACTGACAACACTCGAGGGTCTCGCTTCAATAAACAACTTTAATTGTGGACTATTCCTTTCACGTTCTTAGAAGGTATAAGAATTTTCCGACCCCCGAATTCTTAGATTATAACACCTAAGGCACTCTATAAAAAAAGGATATATTTCTAATAGTCTTACTTTAAATGGGTTAATTTCATTTCATTTTTCGAAAGTTCTTCATTTACAAAATTGTCCAGCTAATTTGTAGACACCCTGTATATATATATATATAAGCCCTGACGGGGCGCACATCCACAGGACAGAGCCCGGTACCTTTGGTTCCAATAAGCAAGTAACATACCACCACTAGGCCAAAATGATCACTTTAGTTTGGAGGTTCTTACTGGATTATATAGGTACTGCTACAATACAAAAGAATGCAATAAAATGCAACAGATTAAATTGAATTGGCATGGGTTTGTATCAAATTTTTGCTTCAAAACCTAATTTTCCGGAGTAAACCTTAGCCATAAGGCGAGGTATGGATATATTTCCCCAATATAATGCAAGTATAATATATAAATACGACATAAAACTCTTAAATTTAAGGAAAATAATTGTAAGAGTAATCTTTGCGATTAAAACAGAATTAAAACTAATGAATGAATAGGAATTTATTAAAAAAATACACCTGGGTCTTTTGTGGCTCTAGATGATGAGCCCGTCATTCGACAACTACTAGCAGCATATTCACGACCATGACCACTCGGCTCCCAATTTCACTCAGTGTGTCTTGTACTTCTATCGAGTACGGATGTTTTCCCCTAGCCATTACTGCAATGTTAGATGAGTTATTGCAATTTTTGAAATAAGTCATACAAAGTTTAGGACTGTTTTTCTAAAGAACAATGTATTATATAGGATGAAGCAAATAAAGGTGGTCAAGACTAGTGGAAGTGATTAGATATGAAGGTGACTCGCACTCTTATTTATTGAAATCAGTTCAGATCTTAGAGCGAGCTGTGTTAGCAAAGTTATTTATTTATTTAACCAACGCCTGTACTTGGCTTCGTGACCATTTGACACCGAGCCTCCCAGTACCGACAGACGATATCGTCAGTCGGGTATGTATCGAGTCCAGTGTTTTAGAGCAGGTGGTCACCATCCATTATGACATGACTGCAGAGTGGGCAGGCTTCGTCAGCAGCCAGGCCAAGCCACTGGATGTATATTCCCAAAAGGTCACCTTTGGTGGTTGGGCGAATGCTGGCAACAGCATCGGCTCTCATCAGGTGCCTCCGAATTGGATCCACAGTATCCAGAGTTTCCCATGACTATTCTCTCTTTCCAAGGCTCTTAGGTTTTTTGCAAACGGTTGTATATTTGTCAACGAATGAAGAAATATTGTTCTTTGCTCTTCTGAGAGTCAATGAGACTTCCAGTTGAGATGACTCGGCACCCTGCTTGTCTTTTTGGTCGGCTCTCTCATTCCCGGGGATGACTTGGGACCCACTGTAAGGCCACAATCCAGTCAGTAAAGTTCATCAGTGGCAGTCCATTTGTAACAACATTGCCCTTTTCAGGACGACGTATTGATCAGTGAAAAACATAGTAAAGACGGGGTTGTGTCACATATACATCCTCATCAGATGTCATCAGCAGCCAGGTGATGCACTGGTGAGTTCGTATTGGTTCCAGGGGGTCGCCCGTCTCCACGGAAAAGTGCATTGAACGGCCTTCGTCCCCTATAATGTTTTTGAGAGTGGTGCATATATGATGCATTGCAACAGGGTTAACTGAGGAGGACAGACCTATAGTTTCTTCCACCGGATGTTTAAAACTTGGATCACGTTTACGCAATCTTCACTATTAACATAACTGTTGGAAGAGGGGAATCTGATCTCGGCCCTAGAAGGGTATCTGGGTCACCTGATCTGTCAGAGTGTAATAACCCTTTGCTTGGAACTCTCAAATCGATGGTGTATCATTTTTGTCTTCCAAGAACTGTAGTATAACATTTCTCTTGAGAGTGGAGTGATTCCAGTTGTTCAGCTTCGATCTGTTTTCCGCAACTTGCTGGATCGGCCCCGAAGTGCCAATAGAGAAATAGTGCTTATTTTCAATATCTGCTATATCTGCTTAGCGAAAAATCTTTTCTTTGCCATGTTTCTTTGTAACCTGGAACTGTTTTCTCCTTGTCATTTTTATTTGTCGCACAATGTATGAATTTAGTATGTATTACTAAAAATTTAACTTAAAAGTTTTTTCAGCTTTATAATCCACGTGAAAAATAAATTAAGTCTTACAGAGCCATATTGTTACCAAGAATAAATATTAATATGTGATCGTTCATTTTATAGTTTGTTGAGGCGTAAAACAAAACTCACAAGAAAAAAACATAACGATGTTAAGTTTTTTATGAGTATCGAAAATATAACTTTTCCTATAGAATTGATATTATGAGGCATTCGTTTTCATTTGTTCGAATATACTTTAATATTACACAAAATTATCTTTGCCGTATAACTTAATACGTATGAGAAATCTCAGTAATATACATATAATTACTTTACACAATAAACTGAAATAGTAACAGAGTGCAGTCCTTGAATATTATATCATTAACTTCAATTCGTTGAGCTGTAACTTTTTTTAAAAAACGTTACCGTTTAGGTAATTGCGTTCACCACACTTTCTATTTTGAATCTATTCTATAGGAAAAATTCTAATAAGATTATAATATAATTCCTTTAAATACCAATTTAAAAGTAAAAGAAAGAGTTTGCCTTAGTCGTTAAAGTGTTACAAAAATATTTAAATTATATCTTTTCATTATAAATTTCTCATGAGAATAGTGTAAAAACTATTAATATTTAAGTATCTGCAGAAATTCGAAACCGGAGAGAAAATCCCCAAATTCCAGATTTCGTGTATTAGTAATCCTTGAGAGCTCTACTAGTCTGAGGACATCTGCCATACAATGATCGGTACTTTATAAAGCTCCTAAATTTCAGGCATCAAGTGTCAGTGAACATAGAATTAACGATGCAGCTTGTTAAGCCATATCCATTACAACTCACCTAATAATCACCTAGACTGTAGCTTTCACATACATTCTTCCTCAGACTGGTCATTAGACTGTCTAAGTGAGTCTACAGGATATTGTGAACTACATAATGTTGGAGAGGGAAGCTTCCAAATGAAACAAAATTGCTCATCATCATTGTGTCCTGCTTGGAGATTCTTAAAAGAATGATCAGTATTGTAACAATTTATAATCTTGGAAACATTTTCCTCTTTTATAAGAAATATTAATGAAACTGGTGTTATATCAGTTACACTTAATGGTAAAGTTCAATTTTATTGAATGATATTTTGATATAAATAGGTAGCTTAGTACTCACAAGTTAAAGCTGAGCTCATTTTTTAAAAAAAATTTAGTTGTATTGCTTATATACTTTTTATTTTAAGAAAATCTCTTTTCTTAAAAATAGTGCATTTGTAAAATGTGTATTATGTATAAGAATACACGTATAATGATACTAAATATGAATAAACTGTTTATTTAATCCAGCGTTTCTCAAACTGTGGGGCACGCCCCCTAAGGGGCCGTGCCCCACAGTTTGAGACAAGGCTCTACAAGGGGGGGCGCGAGCATATTGAAATGTCAAAAACAAAATATTATTTTAAAAAATTAATTTACTGAAAGAAAACAAACAAGATACATTGTGACATAATAAAAAATAAAATTTACATTTACACTTATAAATATATCTGTACTGTACACTACATTTTATAATTAATTTAAAAATACAAAGTTAAGAGAAAAAGTTTAATAATTACCAATAACCCCATGGGCTTTTATATATATAAAATTGCATACAAAAATTAAAACTTTTCTTAATAATTTGTACGGTTTATAAATAATCCCTTAGCTGCCGATTAAAAGTTACGCGATTCGCTCCCCAATGCCTTCGTTTTCCACGTAGGAACGCGTATGTGATGCATTGAGGTGGGTGGAAGAAAAGGAACAAAAATGGGCAAATTTACAATAAAAGTAAATTTTTCGCAAACATATTCAAAGTCCTTTTATTGCATACCAAAGCCTTCGGAATAATTTTATGGATAGCAGTGCACAGAAAAGATCGCACTTCGGAAAGACGTATATGTACGTCCGGGGAATGTAACGCATGGGTTATACAAGACGTATATATACGTCCGGGGAATGTAATGCACGGATTGAGAGAGACGTATGTATACGCCGATGGAACTTAAGAGGTTAAAGTCGTATTGTACCCTTAGCGTCACAGTATAGTATTATTGAATTTCTGCATTGTTATTTGTATGGAACGGGGCCGCGATGAAAAATATGATTGAAAATTGGGTCACAAACATTGAAAGTTTGAGGAGCTCTGGGGTACACTATATCATGTGTCAGATTGCGTTATCCCCGTTGTGAGGCCAGTGATCGCATCCAATGTGAACTGTATCTGGAACTATGGAACTTGGAATGATTATAAACTCTAAACTATTCTATAAAGTAATGCTTTTATATGAATTTTTAAATGGAGTTAGAATTGGTTATGAACGGGAAAAAAAGAAGCCGAGGGAGCCTCAAGCAGTATTTACGGACTCGTGGCCAACATTTCATGAGTTCGAATCTAGTTCCTCAGAGGATCCATCATGTAGAGAGTTTGATGTACGTTAAATCCATCGGACTCAAAGTCTTCCCTTCGGAGTGGTGCAAAAGAGGTGGCACCAGCTCGGTTGTCATTCTCGTTACTTGACCATAGTTCAAAATCACGAGGTCCTTCGCCAAAACCCTTCGTGTTGCTTTCTAGTGTGATGCCATTGTCTAAATGAAAAGTGGAAAAGTTGAATAAAAAAAATACCTTTATTGGAAATCAAAGTAAATGTCCATGGGAGTTGGAACACAGGTCCTATCACTTAGATTGGGGGTGATTCTCGATTAAGTCCTGCGTAGCTTCATTCACCTCATCGTCCGAATGGAGGCGTAATTTGTTGAAAAAAGTGTGAAAGGTTTCTGGTAGACACACACACACACAAATCTGGACTGTACAACGGATGTTTCAATACTTTTCAACGGAATTTTTTAAAGGATGCCTAGGTTTCATGGGAGATGTTTGGAACGGCATTGTATCGTTTGTTGCCCTCACGAAAACTTTTGCACCAATATTTCGAACTAAGCAGTACTCGATATAGACTGCCCCATTCGCAGATAGATGCTCCCATCCAGCTCACCTTCCGCAATCAGAAACCGTACAACAGCGCATTGTTCTGACATGGACGCATCCAAGAATAGCATGACTTTACTTTCAATCTATTTCCTCTACCATGAACAGGCTTCATTATTGCACATCGTATGAGGTGTATACATCCTGCCTCCCTTTATTTTCATGTTCAGTGGCTCTGCTATAGCTGCAATTATTCTGACACAATTGCACGTGGCTACTTTTAATTAGGCAACCCGTACATAAGAATACATACACTTCTTAACTCAATATTAATGAAGGAGATTTGGAGATACGGACATCTTAGAGACCACTTTATGTTTCCAAAAACGTTATAATAGTTACGGTCTTTTGTTTGGGCATATGGGCCGCCTGCGGCCCTAATACCATATTTATTATAATAGCTAGCGATTTTAAAATGATAATATTCAACCGTGATTTAAATTTATTGTGGAATATTGGAATACAATGAGAATATAGACAAGGATACCTTGAGTTTCATGTGGAGACAAGTAAAATTTTAGAGTTGTCAGCATTACAGAAAATGACATCCTATATGCATCAACATAAAAAAGATTAAGAAACAAAATTTATGTTTTTTCTGAATTTCACATGTGAAAAAAAATCCATTATAATGATTTGAGATTGAAAAACGATCTCTTTAGATCTTTTGAGATCTATAAAACAACATTTCAGAGTTTAGTTTTAAATGTATGGAGACCTTTTAATATCAGAAATTACAACAATTTTAGATATACTCGTATAATTCGTACTTCTTTATAGAAAAAACATTATCTTCATTTTTTTTGTGAAGCCATTTCTCAAAATTGGTATAATTTTCTCTATTAAATTTTCCCCAAGTATTAAAAAAGTGTCAGAATAAAAATCTAAAAGTAAAAATATTATTTTATTAAATTTATTTTTACGGCTTCTAGTTCAAGAACATGAAACAAGGAAATCTGAATCCTCTCCAATTAAGTAAATGCATTTCTTTCTTGAACTTAAGCTATTACACGATCTTTTTTAGTAAAATTCCCGCTTGGCCATATATTTTTGTGGTCACAAAGAATACATTTTGCTTCCAAATGTCTTAGAGAATACAAAAGTAAAATATTTAATCTCTTTATGTGCTGGTTCAAAACTATCAAGGTTATAAGAAAGGTTTTTTCTTTAAGAGAATCAGAATGGGATTACATTGATTCATTTCTCTTTTGTTTCCTTGGAAACTCAAGAGGTGATTTTTTTTCAATACTAAAGTCTTATTTGTTCTTATGTGAGCATTATGTTCCCAACAAAGTGAATTTTTCTTAGCAACGCAAAAATTTTATTATAAAAAGCTGGATCAAAGATATTAATATAAATTGGGAACAAATGGAAGAGCAAAGGAAAAATGTTCGTCCATATGATTAAATTGTCAACTATCTTTTAAATAAATATTTATCTACACTCTTGCTTCTTTTAAATTAGTACTATTAGTTCACACTCTCCCCCTATATATATATATATATATATTAACCATGTGTTTCTAAAAGAATATCGGAGTTTTAACTTTTATTTTATTTATTACATATAACATAGTAGTATGACTTATACATGGAGTGAAAAAGCAACTGAAACAGTTTTGTTTGTTAGCATGTGTGTGTGAGAGCGCAAAACGTATGCTAATCCCCCCCCCTCTTTTCCGTCAATCAGCACGCCAGTAGACTAGTGAGCAGGGAGCATTTCGTGTTCTCCATTTAGCAAATCCAGAATCTGCTATTACTGTGCAACGAGCAATCTGTATTAAGCTCGGTTGTCAACTTCGAAACGATAATAATATTCGTAGATGGTATCATCAGTTGGAAACGACTGGCTGTCTTTGTAAAGGGAAAAGTACGGTACGACCAAGGTTTAGTGAAGAGAGTGTTTCTCTAGTGAGGTACTCTTTCTTGTGTAGCTCAAATGAATTAGTTCGCCGTGCTAGTCATGAATTAGCACAGTTATTGACAACTATTTGGAAAGTTTTACGCAAATGCTTAGAACTCTACGTACTTATCGTCTGCCGCTGCTACAAACACTAAAACCAACAGACTACTGTTGACACGCCAAATCCGTAAAAGGCATGTTTATGCATACAAATGAAAATTATGAGGATTATGTTATATTCATTGATGCACCAAGTGGAATCTCAGTAGACATGTGAACACTTATAATGCACGCATCTGGAACTTAGAAAACCCTCAGGAGGTGCTAGAATAGCAACGAGACTTACCTAAATTAAATGGTTTTTGTGCCATATCTTGCCGGAAAGTATTTGGGCCTTTCGTTTTCGGAGAACCAACGGTAACTGGTTCTCTCTATATTGATGCTTTACAACTATGGCTTTGTAATGACTATGGCTCAATTGGAAGAAAGTGAACCAGATACCTTTATTTGGCAGCAAGATGATGCACCACCTCACTGGCATATCTCAGTAGGCGATTGGTTGAACATCACTTTCCCCAACCAATGGATTGGCGGCAAAGGGCCTCACGATAAAGCTTCTTTCGTATGACTTCTACGTTCACCCGACCTCAAACAATGTGTTTTTTGTCTCTGGATTGTGGTTCATTAATTATTGAATGTTCATTCCTCTGAGCTACCAGCTGACTTTCCAGATTTAAGGCACAGAATTGAAGCAGCTGTTGCAAGAATTACCTCACCCATTCTTGGGATGAACAAAGCTTGGGATTAAATTACTTGTACTTACTTACTTGTTACTCTAGCTTGGGAGAAATTTACTTGTAAGTTATAAGTAATAAATACTGTAAAGCGTTAAAACTCCGATATTCATTTAGAAACACCCAGTATCTTGTTCAAATGTTCAATCTTTGATAAAATAACATATTCATCCACTCAAATTCAAATACATTATTTTAAACTTGTAGTGAATGACACTTGACGTTAATACAGTTTTTCAAATATTAACTCATGAATTAAATAAAAAATGAATAAATAGTAACAAACAAAAATAATAGTCCAACATCATATATCAAAAATAAATTCGTTCGTTGTGTCCCTGTAGTGCAGTATTAATCACGTTTGACTTCCGATCCAAAGGTCGTGGTTTCAAATCCAAACTGAGATAGCTTTGTTCCTGAGAAGAAGATTTCTTTTTACTATACTATTAAACTGAAATAATTAAATTTAATTAATGATTAAATAGTAACAAACAAACATAATATAGTCCAATACTTTCTGGAAATATAGTCTGGAAAAATGCTTTCTATTTTGCCACTTAATATTGTGATTCTCTCATAAGTGCATTAATTGTAATTATTTAATAAAAAGTAACTTAAGTAAAATTTTTCTTTGTTGACCTAAGTAGGAATTGGCTTAATTTTATTTTAATATCACATCTTTATTGCAAAAGGAGTGTTATTTTTGGTTAAAAAAATGTGCTATATATCAGGCAACTTTGGAATGAAATAAATATTTAAAATTATTTCTCTATGATATTTTTTCGGTAATTTCATTAACATAATAACATTTAGAAGACGGATATTTTGTATTTTTTTGAAGAAACTGTTTTTTGGGACGGCATTTTTCGATGGGGCTACATCAGCGTTTCTCAAACTGTGGGGTCTGCCCCTCTGGAGGGTCGTGATAGCCTTATGTGGAGGGCGCGAGCATATCGAAAAATCGAAAATAAAATATTCTAAATAATTATCAATTAAATGAAGGGAAGCAAAACAAAATACATTCTTATAAAATAAAATACATATTCGCATTGATATAAGATACTTATAATTTTATCAGTACGGCAAAAATTATTTGATGATTAATTTATCAATACTAAATTAAAAACAAGTTTGGTAATTACTAGTGACTTCCATGGGTTTGTAATACACAAAATTATATACAAAATATAATATTTGTTTTGATAATTTGTGCAGTTTATAATTAAAGTTGCATTGCAGTTTTAACATTGAAATACATTATTATTGAATTCAATACATAGTTGCAGTATGAGAGGGCCGCGAGGAAAGTTATGACTGTGAAAATTGGGTCGCAAATATTGAAAGTTTGAGAAACACTGGGCCGCATTCAATAGTTTGATCAATGATTGAAATTACCACGTATTGGAGGAGGATTGGTTGGCTGAATGACTACTTATCAATATCACTTGACAGCAAGATATGTGAGAATTACTAAGATTACATGTAATAGACGATTGCTTAACTCCTTAACTGCCGATTTAAAGTCACGTGATTCCCTCCTCAGTGTCACCGTTTTACACATAAGTCCTTGTATGCGGCATAAATAAGCCAATTTTTTTTCTAAAATAAGTAAATCCTTCGCAAACACTGTCAAGGTGTTTTTATTGCATTTCAAAGCCTTCTGAAAATTTTTACTGATAGCAGCACAAAGAAATAGACCGTATTTCGTAAAGACGTATATACCCGTCCGAGGATTTTACACAGCGTGATTGAGACGTATATATACGCCAGTGGCAGTTAAATGGTGAGTGACTTTTCCAAATATTTTTTATTATTATTTCTGTTATTCTGTATTTCATTCAATATTTTTTATTATACCGAGCTTAATCGAAATAAGATGTATTCACGCACCATTTGGCATACTCACGTCGTATTCTAAACAAATATTCCCTTATTAAAAAATGTGTTTATTAAGTTGGAGATTTAAATTATTGCAATGATAATGAAGACGATAACAAATGACACAGCTTCAGATAGGTTTACCAGAAATAAAAATATCATTTTTAGCATTTCTGGTGTTTCTCTCTACATCAATTTGATTAGAAAATGTTCCACTTTTTTACCGTCTTAGAAACATTTATTCTTATGTCTACATAGCAACATAGCTGTCTAAAAGCTATAGGATTTATATTTCTAATTTGGTCAATAAACAAGTTTTTAATTTGAGACACTCTTTATTTGTACGCAGTTAAGTATATATTTGGAAATATATGGTAACTTTAATAAATACTATGAATTTTCTCTTTATAATTGCAACTATTAATAAATCTTTCACAATATCGAAACAAATTCAAGCTATATATTATATAAATTTTATACTTTGAAATTCTGCGTTTCAAATGATGTGTATCTAACTCTGAAAATTTTATAGAAGTTTAGAATGAAACTATACGCCCTTTAAAGTTTATATAAACATTTTATCTATTTCCATATTTATTTTAGTAAGAATGAACAACATATGTGTGCACATATTCATTCTAAAGAAAAAAAGTATTTGAAAAATTCTCAGCTGCCGACTATTACTTCTATTTCATCAGATATCTATTTTCACTCTTATTTCAAGTATATAGGAATTTTTTTATAATATCCTGAGGATAATTATCTATCCTTGTAATGAATCCTATTTATCTGTGTAATGGATGGCCGGCCACTTTCCCTGCATACTATTAGTATTATCAATTCTCAAATACTTGTAAAAAAGTATATCTACAGGAGATACTACTATAGGTACGCTAGCCTTTGTGAAATGATTAATCATACTGCAGCTCTTGGCTTGGAAATTCGATTTAATTCTATACGACGTCTCATGTTTCTCAGATGCTTGTTTATGTCAACTTTGGCCAAGCAGCTGTTATGAATCACTCTGTTGCGTCTAAGTACAGTCACGTGCAGCTGGGTAGGAAAGATTTATGTGGCCATTATTAAAAGCTTTATGTTAGCAAAATCACCAATTTATTGCGTGAAGTATATATCTCTGGGATGGAACATATAACTTAGGTACACTTCATTTAAAATTAAATCAAGTATATATAAAAATAATTGTCTTTCTTTCTTTAAAAAAAATATTAAACTAGTGAAAATAATGTGCTTTAAATGTTAATGTTTGCATTTGTTTTTGATTCTGCTAACGAATGGGAAATTTGTAATGACTTCCAATGACATCAAATAAAATATGTTCCAAATAAAAATTTCAAATTTGTAAAACTGCATTGTGCATTAAGTTATTTTTCAATTAATAATGTATATTTGACTTTTCTTTTCGTCAATAAAGGAAAAAAAAATCCTGTGTCTATTTATGAAAAACAAATTTAATTTAATTATGTAAGTGACTGATTTGACAAATTGAGAAGTAATTATTTATTTTTCCACATAACGGTAAATTTCATTTAGAACAAAGAACTAGAGAAAAAGGCTCGCAATTCAGAAAAAAAAGTAACTGCATAAAAAAAGCAGGAAAATTATAGAGTTGAATGATTTTCCACGCTTTTTCAATTCTAAAACGGAAAAAAATCAATGGATTGATTAGCTTTTCCAATATCTTTCATCTTTTCCTCCAGGCTTTGATACTAAATTTAGAACATTCCCCGCATCAGAGGTTTTTAAGACTCCTTTGCGTTAGCATATTTTATGCAATAAAAACACGTACAGTAAGAGGATTTTTTTCATATCATTATTTTTTTATTTGTGGTTACATTTTTTTTAAAAAAAAGTCTCATTTGCATTAATGACTTAAGTATTAGAACACAAATGTTTCTATACTAGCGTAAAATTACGAATGTTTTTTTAACAAATTGTTGCTAGTAAGATATAATACTTTGAATATTAATGTGTTATCTACAGTAATATTGCAATTCAGTTTATTGTTTAATGTAATATTATGTTTTCTTGCATAAAGCATTAATGATATGCAAAATGCATGTAAGAAAAAGCTGATTTAAATTTCTTCCAACTTTTTAGTTTCATTTTTTATGCCGTTGCTTTTTCTTAAAAGAAAAAAAACCTTTCCTTTCATCTTAAGAAAAGTCAGAGAAAACTGCAATCGCAGTAGTTGGTTTTTGATAAAAGGTACTTAAACAACATTTTTCTGAATTTACAAAAATTTTTAAATCAATAAAGCATAAACGGGATGAATTTAGGTTCTTTAAAGCTCATTTTTTGCATGTAGTTTACATTATTTTTTACATTATACACGTATATGCCAGTAGACACTGACATAGACATGATCAATGACTGCATTTGAAGTATACTTTAATGTTGGAAATAAAAATCATATTCTTCATTAATAATGTTCAATTTCTTTTCTTTTTATTTGTGAATTTTGTGGTTATTTCAGTATTTAATGTTATATAATATTTTTTTGCACTTTGCTTTTCTTGAAGTGAAACATAACAATGTTTTAGCTGCCAGAGGCGCATTTACTTCATACTAATGTGTTATCATGTCACATCTTTTTAAGGTATCCGACTACTTGCGACAATATTTTTTTTTTTTTTGAAAAATTGAGATATGGGGATTTTTTTGTTGGATTTTAGATTTCTTTAGTAATTTTTAAGAAAATATGCTAAAATTAAGAAGAGAAAAAGAAACTATTATCACTAAAATGGGGAGAAAAGGTAAAACTTTACAAAAAATGACATATACGCACGCGGCCCATTCTGCACGAAAGGCTTATGAACAAATCTTTAATTTTTCAATTCTTATGTGTTGCTATGTTATTCTTTTTTGAAATGACCTTCAGAATAAAAGATATTTTAATTTTTACAAAATTTAGAGCACTTTATCTGAGTTATTTTATGAAACTGATTAAGAAAACAGTGATTATATTTGCATAAGGGACTGTAAATTTTGTAATAGAACTGTGATTGATAAATATAAGAGTTAAAACACTTCTACTATTATACAGAACATACACAAAAAAATTCCCGTCAATTATTTTCAAAGAATATTTAGCAATCGCTGGCCCCGTTTGATCATTCTTTAAAAAAAAAACACATTTCTAGTAAAACGCGTTTTAATGTATGACATCTTGCTTAAAGTAATGGCATCTGCTTTTTCTAAAACATTTGTAGTTTTTGTTCTAGTGAACGGAAAATGATAAACTTGGTATTTTTATAAAGCTAATAAGATGGTCTATAAAATAAAATCATAAAAAAATTGCCAATTTTTGGCAAAATTCACAATTTTAGGGTAGTCGGATGCCTTAAAAAACAATATGTTCCGAATTTGCAATAATTTGCTTACCTCCTAATACAATACATTCGTGTTAAGTTCCGTGATGGTAGCTCATTTATTTCTGGGTGCATATATATATATATATATATATATATATATAAAAATTGCGTGTCACAGTGTTTGTCCGCGATGGACTCCAAAACTACTCAACCGATCATAATATAATTTTGCATACTGTACGTCATATCGTCCAAATTAAAACATAGGATAATTTTTATTTCAATTAATGACGCCATAATATTTTTACTGGCGGAAATGTGAAGAATCCGGAAAACACGTTGCCAGATTCCCGTAAGGGAATAATCACAAAATGCGGCATTGCTCATATGTCTGTGGAAGCAGATATTGCAAACCAAAATAAACGAAAATTAAGTGCTTGGCGTATTTGGGGTTGTGGAATTCGATTTTCGATTCAGTTTCCAAAAATAATCGTAACTTAGCGCAGATAAAGACGGCCGACCGTATTTTAGACACACCATAACAGGGGCTTACATTAAAAACCTTGAATCGTGAAAACTTCGACCCTGGTGTAATCCAAAATGAATAATCCGAAACTGATATCCAGTCTGAGAAATAACTATAACATTGCCGGATAATTCAAGACGACCATTGGCAAACCGTTGCAAGTGCTTACCCTTAATGTCTTGGTGCGGGAAAAGTGCGTTTCTGTTGTAATTCGGGATGGTGAACGAGAGTTTGAAATTGAATTTTAGAAATTCCTGTAACTTTGCCAGATAATGCCGGACGACCCTAATGCCCCTTCCAGGGACTGAACTTGCCGACTCAGGGGAACAAAAGTAATTTCCAGTTGTATCTATTTGTAGAAAAGGATAATTTGAAATTATATTTCAAAAACTACACTAAACTTGCCGGATGTTGTCTGAATTAGGAGAAAAGGCAACGATTCGAGTCCCGCTTCCGGATTTTGCTTGCGCTAGAGCATCAAAAGTCAGCTCCGTATGCATTTTGGAGTGTGGAATGAGAATCTTAAATTGAATTTTAGGAGTTTCGATAACTTTGCCGGATAATGCCAGTCGACCGTATTTTAAGACACACCGTAGCAGGGGCTTGCCTTAAAAGCCTTGGATCATGAAAACTTTGTCCCTGGTTTATTTAAAAATGCATAATCCGAATCTGATATTCAATCTGAGAAACAACAGTAACTTTGCCCGTTAATTCAGGATGACCATCTTGTACGCTAATTGGGGCAGGAGCTCACCCTTAAAGTCTTGGCGGGGAGAAAGTGTATACCTGGTGTAATTTGAGATGGTTTAAGTGAGTATGAAATTGAAATATAGAAATTCCTGTATTTTTGCCAGATAATGCCGTGGGATCGGAATATTCTCGGAGAGCAGTACCAGCCTATCTTGCCGAAGTAAAGTGAGTGAATATTAAAGTCGCATTTTTCAGCTACACGAGCGCTTTTGGTAACTGACAGCGTAATTTTGAACCATGGTCAAGTGACGCAGAGGACACTTGAGCTGGCACACCCTCTCCTAACTACCACACCACGCCAACGGGAGGACGTTTGAGCTCTCGACAGATTTAACGTGAATCGCTCCACTACACTGCGGGTTTTTAGTAATGCTGGGCTCGAACTCATGACACGCTACTCATGATACGACGCCTTGCCCATTTGGCTACCGCGGCCAATGCCAACATAGAGACGCAAAAAATGGATCTTGATTGTATTTCGGAACTGCCGATCCGAATGTTCTCAATCCAATTCAATATAATCTCATATCTACGTCAAATAAAGCTAGACGAAAGTATTTTGCATGAACTGTGGAAAAGGCTTGCTGTAAAATTCTTGAGGAGAGAGAAATGCATTCCTGGTGTTTTTCTGGGTGGGAAACAATAATAATGTGAAATCGGATTTTAGAAACTCCCGTAACTTTGCCGGATAATGCCGACCGACCATAATGTCCCCCTTCAGAGACTGAACTTACAGGAGCAAGGGCGTCGAAAGTGGGCACCGAATACTTCTTCGGGTGGGAAGGAGAATCTGGACACGGATTTCAAAAGCTTCC
Source organism: Trichonephila clavata (assembly GCA_019973975.1). Taxonomy (NCBI): domain Eukaryota; kingdom Metazoa; phylum Arthropoda; class Arachnida; order Araneae; family Nephilidae; genus Trichonephila; species Trichonephila clavata. The sequence goes on along the minus strand of BMAO01018664.1, from coordinate 22,793 downwards.
GTAAATTTTCTGGATATTGCTGGAATGAGATCAAATAGCTTTGTGTTCGATTTCCACCTCCGCATTTTCATTCTCTGTAGCAACTAAACTTTCAGGTGCCGTCGTGCTAAAATATGATTGTAATAGGAAATTGTATCTTCGGGCATTGTTGTCACTGTGTTAGACGGCGGTAAAACTGCATATTCCGCATCAGCTGCCATTGGACATTCATAAATTACAAAATGCAATGTGTAACATTGAAAAAAAGAGTGGATTGGCTACAGTAATGCAAATGAATTCAGTCATGATCAGTATACGTGTACCATGGACCATAAACATTCACTCAAAGCATTGCATCTAGCTTTGCAAGATTTAAATGGCAACGAGAGAATATTCGGTGTTGCTGTTGTATCACTGTCTGGTGATTTAAGACAGGTATTAACAGCCATTACACACTCTACTTTTGCTCACGAGATTAACACCTGTTTAAAACAATCGTTTTGATGGCAAAACGTTGAAACACTTCGACTGACCATAAACACGCGAGTGTATTTGCAAGATGACCAGTTTGAGCAAATATTTCCTAACCAACTACTGAATATCGGAAACGGTGAAGTAGAACTTCATCCCAATACATAATGCATGAATTACCCAGACGATTTCTGTAATGTTCTTTAGGAAAAAAGGAACTGATTGAGAGTGTCTTTCCTGATATACTGTATAATTATCTTGATAATTATTGCCTCTGTAATCCTGTTACGTAATCAGAAAAAATGTTGATATTGTGATGAAATAAACTTTCAGACACAGGTTTGTTGTCAGTTGATCCAACGTTTTTTAAACCAATCGACTTTATTGTTGATAAAACAAAACCGTAAATTTTTCAACCGAGTTTTTGAATTCTCTAGATATATCAGGAATGTCACCACATAATCTTCGGTTAGTTCCCTGGTTATTATCTGCGTAACTTAAATTCACCTAGATAATGCAAGAGTGCACGTTTGATCATCAAAAAATTATACCGGGAACTTCTTGAAGCAAACATTTTGACTGTAAAGTTTGAACGAAAATTTGGTTCTGCTACTACGGAATTTGTTGTTACGTATTCCACTGATACCGTCAGAATCTCTAATACCATTCAAAAGGCTTCAATTCCGATTCATTTGGCTTTCGCAATGACCATAAATGAATCTGAAACCGAACAATATTCATTTGATACTTGGACATAGAAAATCCATGTTTCTCGAATGGGCAACTATATGTTACATGCTTACGTGTGTGGTAACCGTTGAATCTATTTGAGTTAGCAAAATACGGGTTACCGAAAAATATTATGCACCGATTAGTGATTAGTTGTATAAAATTATTATTTGTTATACTTTAAAATGATAAAAATAATTTTAAAAATTGCAAAAAATCAACGTTTTTCATCACATTTATAAAATTAAATCTTCATATGTTGTTACTTAACGACTTCGTTAGTAATTCATACATTATACCACACTCAACTAGGAGATGAATGAAATGCAAAATTAAAATAATTTGTTGTTTTATACTTTATTTCAACCCACCACAATTATACGCGAAGATTAATTTGACTGCATTGAATAGCTTAGGATAATATTGAACTAACGTATTAAAATAAAGCCACAGCGACGCGTGGCCGGGTCAGCTAGTATATATTATATTATATATATATTGTAACTGAGTTATGTAGAACATATGTACATTTCAAATAGACATATTAAATAGAATAAGAATAATTATGTGCATATTAACCTCGACTAGGTGCGCTTCAAAAAGTTCTATCCATAGGCGAGTGGCATCTCTCAGACGCTTCACATCATGCTTACATTTGAAGATGATTTAATAATTTTATTCGTGAGATTTGATACTAAAATATATTTGAAGTAAAAAATTTTAAAATATAATCAGAAGTTGAAATATTTACACGAAAAAACATCACAATATAATGGGTTTTTTTATCACTGCGTCACCACTGTTTGCATTTTAAGATGCCTTGTAGCAGTCTTCACACAAAATACCTTACAATGTTCAAAAGATATAGATTTTTCGTATAATACATTACAAAATTTCAATAATCATTTCTTAATGTCCTGACAAGACGGAACAGTACCTTATTTTCTACTTTCCTGGTGATTTTTATCTTAGCTTTTTGTCTTGAGTCCAGCGTTGTATATCAAATATTTCTTCAATCCTGATTCAAAGTAAACGAGGCATGTGAATGTTACATTCAGACTGTCTTCACAGATGCTGTTTCAAAGGTCGGGACCTAATTTTTCCAGATACGTATATGAGGATTTGAGTGATTTTTGATAGATATTTTGGAAGTTTATTCCAACTACATTGAGAATGGAATAAAATATAGTCACTGACTTGATGAGCGGTAACTCTCAGATGCATCTGAACTCCCAGCCAAAGAAAGAAACTATCATATAAAAGTTACAAAATATTTGTTTTGAGTAATTTTATATAAAACTAAAAACTACACTATTTTACAAGGAGGCAGAATCAAAATTAATGATATATCACAATGCAATGTTGAGCGTAGTTGAGCGCGCTGTATCTACCAGATTCAATGGCCCCGGCTGCCCAAAATATGAAGAAATCGTACTCGTCCTTGAGACTGAATCCTTAGGGCAGGGCGAGTAATGAAAAGCAGATAGAAGTAAGTGGGGTGTGTGCCAACACATCATATGAACGCAGCTCCGAAACAATTTTTATTATGCATCTGAGAGATTAGCGCGTCTAATGGAGTGTTAAATAGATAAAAATAAATATATATGTATCAAGATATGAAATGAACCCATCCATTCCTTTACTTTAACATGAAAATACAAGGTAATTACGATTTTCCTTTTGTGCTCTCATTTCAAAATTTGTGTGTACTAAATTTTTGAACATTAGCTTTTAGGAAGGTGTACTTAAAACAATATATTTTTTTATACAATATTGCAAAGTATAAGTTCCACTGACTATGTCAGTGAAATCAAAAGTTAATAAGAATTTAAATAAAGGTAAAAGTTTGAATCAATCAATGTGGTTAAAATTTTCATCGTGTCCCTTAACATTCAAATTTGTTGAGGAAAAGAAAATGTATCCATATCTCTCAATACATAAAATAAGATCTTCGTAATGCTATAGTCAATTTAATTTTTCAACAACTTGGTCACCAAGTTGCCAAAATGATGCCAATCTGGTGGTATTGTCAATATTTAGCCATATGAGTGACTGAATACTAACGTCGAACTATTCAGCGACGGACCTCGTAATTTCGAGCCATGGTGAAGTAACAAGGACGACACTGGATATGGAACCCCTTCTCCTTACTTACACTCTACACCAACAGGAAGACGTCTGAATCTCGACATATTTAACGTGCATTGGTTTCTCAGCACGGATGGTCTTTAGCGGTACTTGGGTCGAACTCATAATACGCTAGCTACGAATCTATGACCTTGAACATTAGGTTACCACACCCAACATTTTGCCAAGGGAACTGCATGATACTTCTAATTTACAGTTTTACAATTGAAGCAATGAGTATAAATAGTTGTACATTTTGAACAGAGGAGGTTCAAGCATCGTTCAGTAGATAATGAGTACCCCTTAGTAAACTTATAAATGTATCATAACTGTTCATTGTATTTGATGATTAATTTAGGAATGCTAAGTTAATAACAAGTTTAATCATTACTGATGAAGTTCTTGCGCTTGTCATTTACAAAATTCAATACTTATCTTCATAATTTTCACATTTTGTAATTAAAGTCTTATTGTAATTTAATGTCAATGTACATAATTATTGCATTCCGTGCAGTATTATTGCATGCAGGGGGGGGGGAGATGAAAATTATGAATTAAAATTGAGTCGCTTCAAATGTTGAAAGTTTGAGTGGTACTGCCTTATACAGCTAATCTTTACAGAAATTTGCTCTTGAACCTTCGATTCGACAAGCATAACACTGAACGTGAGAACGTTACAGTCTCGGTTACAGTTTATTTTGCATTGCAATAATTACTCATAATGAACAAAACTTAAAGAGACTTGATATTCAAGTAAACACATAAGTGTTTGTGAAATATTACTTTGAATATCACGTATAAATTGGCATAAATATCGATGGAAAGTGTTCTGTATAAACAACTCTTGACCACTTACTGTGATTTACATCAAATAAATTTCATTTACATATCATTTCATTTTTAACATTAAAAAATTATACATTAAAAATATTTGATATAATACACTAAATTAAAAATATAAAACCATACCATGATCAGTTTTAAATAAAATTTTACTAACCATAATAAAATGATTAGGTAAAATTATTTTTTTAATTTCTTCTAACATAAAATTAAATGAATTATGTGCTAAAAGTAGTTTTTGATCTTATATACAGTTCATGACAGTTATTTATTCCAGAAGTCTTCTATCTTTGAAACAACAGAATGAAAGAAATTTCAAATAAAGGATTTAAAATATTTTATGTCAACAAACATGAAATAATTCAATTCTTTAACATTAAAAAAAAATCGCATGCAAAACAAACTGAAGCGTAGAATTTTCTCTGCGCTTTTACTTTAAAACAAATATGAGCTTCCCCTTTAAAATAAAAGAACTCAAAGAATTATTTTTCTGAATAATTCGATTAAGTTGTTTTGAAGAATCTTTCCATTTTAATATGGTTGTCAATTTTCTTTTTTGAAGTTTTTCTATGGCTAATACAGTAGCATGGTTATATGTTGTTTGGAATACTTAAAAAGGAATATTTGTCGTTACATCAGACTACAGGGTGTTGACGAATTCCACCAATAAATTTAAAGAAATGATAGCAGGCAGGATGGGGAACTCAAATCACCATAGAACATGGGGTTCGCCAACCACTGTTGGAACTCCCTGCAGTAACTCTGGTAGGATGTGCGGTAGATAAACAAGGTATTTTGTGATATCGAAGAATTTAGCAAGTATATCCTCACATACTTTGGCCATTCCCGTCGTCTGGTTCGTTGCTAACTCGACGGCTACTATTTTCGTTACTTTCACCGATTAAACGTGGTTTGAAACCCCATGTTCTATGGTAATTTGTCGTTCCTATGCTGTCTAGTATCACCCCTCTGAATTTGTCGGTTGAATTCGTAAACACCCTGTGTTGATCATTTTAAATGTAATACTATGAATGATGTTTAAAATAAGTTTGAAATTTGCAGCAGTATGAGACCTAGATAAGACATGCAATTGATTTTAATTGTATAAGAAATTCAAAAAAAATTGTCCACTAATAATAATGCTACCTATTAACACTATATAAACATAGTACAAAAAACTTTTCAAGCATTCGAACTGTGTTCATTTGTTTCCTTTTGAAACAGAAACTTTGGAACTCCTTGCATGTGTGTCTGAGTTTGACTGTAGAATTGCGATTTAAGGAAACTTTTTTAGTGAAATAAGGGCTCAAGTTGGATCGACCACTATTAGAAAAGCCACCATAACATGAAAATGAAATAAATAGACGGGTACCTAACACAATGTCGAACGTTTTTTTAAATTCCTGTACTGGTTTCGGCTTAGATCATACGGCTGCAGGAAACTTGCCAAAACCGGTTTGCCCGTAGGCTGTGCGGGTGCTGATATCCTCTTCTATCTTTGATTTGCACATACTTTTATTTTTTATTGTGGGGTTATTAGTGCTAGAATTTTTAAGAGATGCAGTTTGCCCATGGTACTGAAATACTTCTCATCCGGGATTTTTTTCTGTGCTGAATGTGGGAATTTTTCATTGCAGGCAGGAGTTAAGATCCTTGAAAATATTCGATAAAGAGCTAGGATCGGCAAGACAATATTCAATTTATTGTTTAAGAAGAAAGGAAAATGCATATATAATCCTAAAAAATCGATATTATATCTGTCTCCATTGCATTTCAAGACTTAGTATTACACCATTCCTCAAATTGTTTGTGTACATTTATATATGCACATACGCACAAAATCTTCAACCATTTAAAAAAGGGCTATGAACCTTCAGTATCCTTATAAATAAGAGAATAATTCTTTTAAGTTATATAAAAAATTCTTCTTGTGCTCCACAATTATAACATAAATAATTGTTTAAAACTTTAAATTTGAAGATTAAAATAAAATTATTATATTTTCGCACTTTGTTTTAAGTTTTTTGTTTCATTATAGGCAATAAAAAAATCTGACGTTTTAAAAACATTTTGGGCAAAAAGATAGTCCGCTTAAAATGTTAAACCACCGAGCATAATGACAAGTAAGTTATGCGCACAGTAATGCAGGGCAGCACTGATATGCATCTAAAGCAACATACTTCAAATGCAGCATAGAAAGATTTTAGCAAGGCGCCACCTTTATCGCTATAACTATATACAGTATGAGTAATTTTTTAAAATGGCACGTTGAGAGCGAGAAATTACGACTATTAGGTTTAGTATTATGCTGTTAGCCTAACTACATCACCTCGATGGAAGCAGGCATCAGAATAATTCCACTATGTATCACTTTACCATCCTCCGCCTGGTGAGTCATCGAATTTTATTCACTCAATAGCCTTATACATAATGCCGGTTATTTGATGTTATGTTTGGTATTGTGAAAGAGCTTTAAACATATCTCCATCAGAAAATAAATGCAAGTTTATTTTTAGTGATTTTTCAAATCCCCCTCCCTTGGTTAAAGTAAGGTTTGTGTGTATATGTGCGAAGTCGCCAACTGTCCTAATATGCAGCTATTAGGGGAGAACCATTCCAACTCAAGTTTAAAAATGATTATACAATTTGGTTGACATCTCTTAGTTTGGGAATCTTGTAGATATGGACTACCAATGGGTTTAAATGGATGACATAGATAAAAATTACTGTTTTTGAGCTAATAAATATACAGATTTGAAATCAGGCGACTGTTTCTTAAGTATTGATCTGTTATGAACAGGTTTCCGAAATCAACTCCCTGGTGGAGGCTTACGAGGGCGTAAAAATAAATATACCTCTGTTCTTTTTAAAATCAAGAGGGAGAGCTAAACAAATGTTTTTGAATGCAGTCAAAAGCTTAATGCTATGACTCAAATAATAATAATAATACAAGTATAACTAGCCATTATATATTATCTTTTATTATTAAATACACAGATAAGAAAGTTTGAAATGGCCAGTATAAAATACATCACATATTAAATTACATTAAATTTTACAGCAAATCAGAAGGCAATTATTTTTAATTACCATTTAAACATATTCCATTCTGTTCAGACTGTATATAGTGACAACAGGTGGAGCTATCTTTTACTGAACAAATGTAGGTTATTGGACAAACGGTATGTCATCATGTATGCTTAAGTAAGCACAAATGAACATATATACATCAAATGAACATATATAATCATATGAATATATATAAACAAATGAACATATACACGTATGAAAATCTATACATCATACTTGAAATTAAATTTCATAGCAATTCAGAAGGCAATTAGTTTTAATTAGTATATCTAAGGAAGCAAACTATTTAACAAAGAAGCTCGTAACATAATTGAAATCTTTTTTGAGTTACGTGAAAATAAAAAGTAACACATGCATTTCTCCTCCGACTGCATACAGTTACTAATTTAACTTGACACCAGGTGGAGCTATTTTTTATAAAATAAATGTACTTTATTGGGCAAACATTATATCATCATATATGCTTGAACAAGCACAAAGGAACATATTGGATTTCTCGCCTTGGGGAGTCAAACAAAGGAAAATAAACTTTGTATGAAGTATTTTTTGATTTAACTCAGTTAATTATATTAATATGAAGTTTTGGAAAAATATTTGTTTCTTAATAAAGTCATATTAAGTCAAGTACATAAATGTTTGTACACAAGACGAACTGAACAAAACAGATGAATAGCATGTATTAAAAATGCCCTTCGCAAGTAATAACTGACGAAATTTGGTTGCTAGGAGTTGTAATTAATACCTGAGTAATTAGCAAACTGGAGTTAATATCTAAGCTCCAATTTTTCACTTGATTATATCCATTTATAAAAAAGTGCATTCGCCTTTCATATGCTCTATAAAAGTTAGTTCCAAAAGAGATTAACAAATTAATAGTTAAAAAGCTATTTTTTCTAGTAATGTTTAGTTAAAATATTTTTGGAGATTGAAATTTATTTAAAAAATTAAAATTAATTTAATTTTAAAAAATTATTAATTTACTAAAAGGAAGCAAATAAGATACATTATGACGTAATAAAAATAAAATACACATTTACACTAATATAATGTACTTATAAATGTATCAGAACGGCACAAAGTATCCGATAATTAATTTAATAAGACAAAGTTAACAACGAGTTTAATAATTACCAGTATCTCAATGGGCTTGTCATATATAATGTTATATGCAAAGTTTAATACTTTGCTCGATAATTTGTATGTTTTATAACTGAAGTCGTATTGTAGCTTTAGCATCAAAGTATATTTTTAATAAATTCAGTACACATTGCTATTGGGGGTAAGAGGTGGGGAGAGGGGTGATGAAAATTCTTATTGAAAATTCGGTCGCTAATATTAAAAATTTGAGAAACAATGGTTTAATGTATTAATATATATTTCAGTGCTTTTGTTCCGATAGAAAGGGAAAAAAATAATATTAATTTTTCCTATTTCGTTTGAATGTTTGATTACATGCCTTTTTTTTTTAGATTTTAGAAAGAGCTATCAAAACTTACAGCAGTACCTTCTTTTTAAAAATTTCTGGTCATGAAAAGTTTTTTATTGTTTCATTACTAATAAGAAATTCGAATCTAGAATTATGTATTCGGTATAGAGATTAGATTGTAAATCGAATAAGGAATTTGATTACCAATAAGTGTCCTAGTTTTAAGACTACGTAAAGTAGAAGCTCCTGAATAGAGTTTTAAGAAATTTTTATTTAACTGATTTCCCGTAAGTAGACGATAAAAAAAAGCTGCAATTTCCGTACGAAATATAATTTTTATAATCAACTAGTGTGTCTTGTGATTAAACTAGATAATACATAAAGATTATAATAAAGCTCCAATTGAGAAATGAACAATGAAACCATGTTTTCACATTTTCAATGAAAAACTACGAATTTCCCTTCCTTTTAAGGATTTTCTTCCATTTGCATTGAAAACCTGCTTATTAACTATTTATACGTATATTTTGAATTGTATTTTATGTAGTCTTTCCAGATTTACAAACCACTATACTTACAGCGGTAAAAATAAATGGCTAAAAATAAAAATGAGTTGATACTACTCACACCTAGATTAAAAAGCAATAATGATTAATTTAAAATATTTTTTTAAGTAAAAGATTTATTTTTATAATTATAAATAAATTTGTGCTATTAACGCGATTTTAAATTACATTGTCCCTATACAAAAGTCTAAAAATATGTAAAAAGTTAAAACAAATAAAATAATATTGAGACATACCAAACCAATTTAACACTGAGAAATTAATTACAAAAAGACAGAAGTGACTTTGTAATAGAAAATTTTAACCAAGGCATTTCGGAAATATGTCACGTTCTCTCATACTCACATTTTCATATGATGATTTATGTTATATTACATTATACGAGGAATTATATATTATATCAATTAACAACGCACATCGGGGTCGTTTTCTATTACAGTTTTAGTTTTGAAAATTGTTTGAAATGACCATTAAGAATTTTAAACGTATTCATATTTTTGAGATCATCCATGAAAGTGGCCACAAAGTGAAACGTCAAAAATTATACAATATATTAATACATTCTGCATGAAAGAGTAAAATAATATTAATTCATACAAATCAGAATAGAACATGGAGTCGCAGACCACCTTTAATCAGAGTAATTCGACAAAGCAATTATAAAATGTGTGATGTGGATTGGAATAAAAAGGTCAGTAAGAGGTAAGAAATATATATTTATTAGACGCCAAGCATGTTTACAATATTAACGATGGATCACACCTCTTCGTTAGAAATACAACGGGAAAAGATTGGCACAAATTTTTTTGAAGTTGTGGCGACTTTGGTCATATCACAGCCAACACCGACTGAGGACGGGATGTAAGACGCATTCAACCAAACCATTGTGCTATAGATGTTACCTGTTGCGACGACGACCCATGCCTATTTCAGTTGGCAACATATTAAAAAATCCAAAGGGAATGAGATACGATAACCATGCAGGTGAAGCAACAGGTTTACCATGTCCAATCCACATCACGGGATATGTAGTAGGGGGGGGGGACATTTCCCAATTGGAAAAAATGTGCTGTTGCACCATTTTACATAACTTACAAGTTTTTGTTCGCAGTGACCGGTGCTCCCTGCATCAAATCTGGCAGAAGTAAAAAACAATTGCATTCATGTAGATTTATTCAATCCTACCACGGTGCTCTAAATCCCCGCATCCGTTTGATTACTCTTCTCGAGTGGCTCATCATCTTTCTGACGGCTACTATTATCACCATTTTCTCCGACTAAATGTGGTTCATGACCTCATGTTTTATTGTGATTTTTCGTCTTCGTGCTACCTAATATCACCCCTCTGAATTTGTCGGTCTAACTCGGCAGTTACTTGTTTCTGTCAGCTATTACTATATTTATGGCCCACTGTGCCAATGCTAGTAATTAAGGTCTGTGAACATTGTCTGACCTAGGTTAAGGTAATATTCTTCCTTTACTCAATATAACCTCCACCCTCTTCGTTTTTTTTGTCGTAAATGTAAAAATCATATGTCAAATTTCGAACTAAAGCTTTCAAAATTTCAAATTATTTTTAAACATATATAATATTTAGTGATTTTAGACACCAGAGCCTGTTTAATTTGTTCTTCTTTCTGCCCTTTTTGCAGGGAATTTTAAAATGTTTACACATAAAAAGTTTTGTGGTTCGATGCTAATTTGGAAATACAAGCATACAAAAGCAACAAAACATACCTAGAACGTCCAATGATGTCGTTTTGACACCACGGTAATTTATCATTATAAATAGCTGTCATTCAGCAAAAGTTAGTTCACTAAGTAGATACCATTAGTAAAACATTCTTCGTGAAGTAATATAGCATATTTATTTGATCTTGAATGCAACGTTATTGGGTTCACAGCAGAAATGATTGAGTTATATTATAGTTGCCTCTAAGTGTTTCGTTACATAATATTCGCTTCGCTACTCATAAAAAAATTTCATTCGATTTTCAAACCTTACGCAGAGCAGACATCTTGAAACGATGACTCGTAGAAAAGGTATAAACCCCGATGAAGTTGTTGATATTCTGTGAGATCTTTCTGAGAAGGAATCAGTTGGTAGTGAGCTGTATTATTCTAATTTAGATTCCGATGAAGACATAAGATTGAGTGAAAATGACTGCGAAGAATCTGAAAAAAGTGCAAATGAAATTTATAATATCCCATTAAATCTTGATATATATGTCGTTAGGGGAGGCACATAATGTATACCGCATAATAGTAATGTTCCCGACAGATTTGCTACTCGAAATGTTTTGCGACAAAGCAGTGGTCAAACAAGCTTCGCGAAGCATAATCTCAACGTCAGCTTTTTATGCAACAATGTATCATAATATATGATAATTACAATTTTAAGACAACTGGACAGTAGTCTTAGCATTATTTATATCACAATTATTTTATATATTTTACATTTCGTTGTCGATACAACACCGGTGGACGTTCAGGGGTAATCGAAATCCCGGATGTTCTAGCGTTGATGATTCCTCATTTTCAAAATTTTAGCAACATATTACTATTTATATGATTAATGCTTCCTGAATTCACATGGTTGCCAATTCAGCGTGTACGACACATGGGAAATCAGGGTTGCCAACTTGTCAAGTTATCTTTAACGTTGGCATTGTTTCGAAAGAACGTAAGTGCCATATAGACATATACATTTATAAACATAATCTACATAAGTAATTTACGTTTTAATATTTTTAAATAATTAGACTAATTGAAATTAAGTCGTATATACTCATATGAAAATGTGTAAGAATGCATAAAAATTTAAACATTTCCCTCTACAGAAAGGGGATTACATAAACAAATCCACCAATAACTGGGTACGAAAAAGAGAACTATTTTACCCCTGCATGAGAAAATGACAACCTGATTCATGTTATCAGGAAAAAGTGATTTATATATTTTAAAAATAAAATTTCCGTTTTGTTTTGGTTTTGTTTTGTTTTGTTTTTTTGTAAATTAATATTTTAAAATATTTTCAACTAGTACAACTACTTATTAAGGATATTTTGAATATTGCTTCTTTGACTTCTGAATGACTATCGTAGACTTAACGATATAAGACAAGACAGATGATTTAATAGTCATTTGATATTGCTAGTGAGTAACCGTTACCTTAGCGATGAATATCGCCAAGATTTTAGATAAATATGGAAAAATTCAGAAAAGTCTAGCTTGATCAATTCACAAGAAATATTTAGAGAAGCACCTAAAATCTTCATTGCAGGCAGTATACTGACCATACGGGAAAGCAACACACTCGCATTAGAATCACACATCTATTCAAAGTTGTGACCGCGGTGTTCAACACTTGTGTAATTTGGGAATTTGTACCATTGTGTTAATAATACTACTGGTGTGTTACCAACTTTCTGTTATAATACTTTACACAAATTGGTTTCATAATAAAGTATAATTCAGCCTGGGGGATCATGCATGCATATTTTCCACATTTTAAATATGGAGGCCCTTGGATAGCCTAGTGGTTAGAGCATCAAACACCAGACCGGAAGGCCTGGGTTGGATGCCCGATGCCACCATATACTCTCCAAGTACACACGGAGTACGTGCTCATTAAATAAGTAGGTCCGAATAGTGTCGCCATCTATTGTGAGCAAAATAGTCCTGTCACATTCATGTCTCACAGCTTAGACTAAACGGTAGGCTTATCTCTAGCCCCTTTTAATGATGAATTTCGTGGGCCCAGATCTGATAACGTCAGACAGGTGGCATAAGCAACAACATTTTAAATGCGTTCAATCAAGTAAAAAACTGTTATTGGCAAATTATACTTATGTGTATATGATTCATATGTAAATGTATATCATTAATTACTGATATAAATTTAATAGATATACAGCAACACACTCATAATTTATTTCTGAGAAGTAACGCAATACATAAGGATTTGCATGTTACACTACAAATATCCAGATAACCTTTAACTTCAATTCCTTGACTATTAAACATCATTTAAATGCATGATTAACTAGTAAATGTCTCGCGAGTTCCGGAAGTACAGAGGCTCTAATTGTATAACGAACATTTACAAGTAAAGAGCAAAGAATCGGAAGTGTCTGTCGAATTCCATGACATGAACATTTCGGAGAACTGAAAGATTAATTAGAATTTCGCCCAGACACATTTAAATGCTTTAAATAAGAGGTTCCTAGAATTTCTCCTGAAATGGCCTGGAACAAATGATTCCATTCAGTAGAAATTATGGGGGGAAAGATATTTAGATTCTGAGAAATATTTTATATTCCAAACTGTGAATATATAAAAAAAATAAAATTTAGTTTTCGAATGAAGAAGAAACAATGGATGCTTTGCTGGGTAAGGAAAACATTGCCACATATGTCCACATAAGTATTAGAATAAAATCTTTTATTGCTTTACATTAGAAAGTCATGAAAAATAATTCCTAGTTTTTTACCAAACTTATTACGTTATATTGTTTTAAGAACTCGTAAACTTTATCATGAAGGAGTAAAAAGTAAGTTACTTATATTCTCAATTTAAAAGAATATGATTTGATACATTTACTTATTCACAATTGACAATAGTCAATGCTATTCTTCTCAACACTAGGAAGTGTAGATAAAAATCACGATAGAATCAAACTTTCAACAGTTTTTATTTTTATTTCATTCTCGAAAAATATATTTCTATTTCAAGAATATTGATGATACATGTATGATACTATATATCTCTTAAATTATAGAAAAAAGTTTTTCGTGATGCTGTAAATTAATTCCGTAGTACCTCAACAATGTTAATGTTCCCCAATTTGACAACCACGATCTCCCATGAGCCGTATGCGCTGAATTGGCAACCATGTGCACCATTTCAGAAAATTACGTCAATTCGGTTGTGATTCTACATTATTGCGTGGTCTCATTGAAAAATACACAACGATTGCCTGCATAGGAACCATTGCTTGAGAAGAAAAGCATTGTCTTATACAATGATTTATTAACAAATGACGGAACTAAATACTTTACTTTCCAGGAAGCTCCAGGTTTATGGAGGAAGTGTCTTGGGCGATGCAGCTTCGAAAAAGAATTTATCTGAAAATGAGCAACAAGAAAGAATTTTGAATACAAATAAATGAAACTACATAATGCATTCAAATTACAGTTTTACAGTTCGAGCAAGGATTATGATTTACTGTACAATGAGGGTGGGTCTAACGTTAGGCCCCACTCCCTCCCGAAGTAATTTTCAGTTTCAGAATTTATACGCAAGTATTTAATACACATTTTTTTAAAGTTTTGCCATGAGACTTTCAATAGAGATTGAAAATTTGGTTTTGCATCTTGGAAATAACGTAAATTATACGTATGCATATATATTATACATATAGATAGATATAAAATTCCAATAGATATATGCGGTGCAGCCAGATGAATTTTCTTATCTTTATTTCTTTGACAATGATAACGAAGATACTAATTAATGGTGTATCTAAATATATACATTCTGCGTTTTACTGAAAGGTGCATTTAAATGAAGCGTCAGGTTCGAGTCCGTTACGCTACTCAGTTTTATTCTGCTTTAGTCGGAAATCCAGATCGGATCCGCGACGCGAACTTAGTTTTGAATTAAAAACTTTTTAAGCGAGTGTTTTTAAGTAAATTTTCATGCACGTTTTTTATCAGTGAAGTTTTATTTTTTTATTTAAATATTACTGTGGTGCAGTCCACTTTCACTCAACTTCAGCTAGTAAAAGAAAGAAGAGTAAACGAAAATAATTTTTTTAAAAAAAAGACTATTCTTATGTAGAATTGGAGATAAGAAGAAATGAAGCGAGTGATCTATTATTCATTCAGTAGAAAGAGCATTTATGCACAAAAAATAGCCAATTGAATTAAAATCCGAAATTTTAATGAAGTTAATTGGCGAGTAAGTTGCCAGATCTTTGGTTTGAATCAGTCATGACACCTAAGAGATTTCTAGCATATAAAAGCATTAATTGTGAAAAGTACGAATCCTTTCCTTCTGTTTGCTTAGAGAAGTCTAAGAAAAATAAACGGCTCTCAAGGCATAAGTTTTCCAAGCCTTACATAGTATACGGCGTTATATAAGTTATATAAACGGTAGTTATGTATCATCGCAATAGAGTATTGGCGCCATTATATGAAAGGAAGCACATGGTTGCCAATTCAGCGTGTACGACACATGGGAAATCAGGGTTGCCAACTTGTCAAGCTATCTTTAACGTTGGCATTGTTTCGAAAGAACGTAAGTGCCATATAGACATATACATTTATAAACATAATCTACATAAGTAATTTACGTTTTAATATTTTTAAATAATTAGACTAATTGAAATTAAGTCGTATATACTCATATGAAAATGTGTAAGAATGAATAAAAATTTAAACATTTCCCTCTACAGAAAGTGGATTACATAAACAAATCCACCAATGAATGGGTACGAAAAAGAGAACTATTTTACCCCTGCATGAGAAAAGGACCAAAAAGAAGACGTAATCCATCCGAACAACTAGACTATCTAACCCAGAATAAATCAGAAGTTTTCACACATATTTTTTTTAATTAATAACTTAAATTAAATTACGTACTTTAATTTTTATTTTTCTGGCACAAATAATTCAGAAATTATGGGTCCACATTTAAAATTGATAAGAATGTCAATATTTATTTTTAAATGCAAATTGTAGTGTAATCGATGTGTAACAATAATTTCACTTTACATTCAAAATTGAATGATAATTGATAAACGATGAACGCTATAAGAACTGAAGATTATTTCATCTTCTATACAAATTAATTCTTTGGATGATCAACTTATAGGAGCTGCGTACCATCTGAAATTTTAAATTAAGGATTATATTTTATTTTGAATCAATTATTACAAGGATAAATCATTAACACATAAGGAGTGTATTACACTCAAGGGTTTAGTATCTCCGCTTCAATTTGTCAAGATTTTAATTGTATTACGAAAATCTGGAGATGGAAATGTAACGACAATAGGCACTTGACTATTTCAATTTATTCAGCAATTAAAATTTAAAGATACTTAAGTGAGATGAATTGTATCGTACTGTACTAAATAAGTATACATTTTAAAGCAAATAATGCGAAATGAGTTTTGAGAATTTAATGAGATGAGGAAAAGAGAGCTGAAACTAAATTTTGAAGAGTGTAGTGTAAAATGCTTTAATAATTATTTTAAGTGTGTTTTACAAATATTTAATCTTCTTTAAAAGGGTGTTATGTGCATATACATTTCAAGCTGGATAGTTGATTTAATAATGAAAGGAGACACGCGTATAGGACAGTGCTTCTCATACTTTCAGTATTTGCCACCCAATTTTCAATCACTATCTTCTTCCCCCCTCCCCATATTAATAATATGTTGAATGCAATAATGTATTCTTTGACGATAAAGATACAATACAACCTTAACTGTAAACCGTGAAAATTATCAAGAAAGTATTAAATTTTGTGTGTGTTACTTTTGTGTAAAAGATATTTTAAGTAAAGTACTTTAAGCATTACGTTGCATTTCCTGTCTACATTTATAAGGGTATTATATCAGCGTAAATGCATAATTTGTTTTCTATAATGTCTGAATGTATTTTGGTTTGTTTCTTTTCAGTAAATTAATAATGCTTTTAAAAAAACTCATATTTTCGACTTTTCGATAAGTTTGCACTTCCCGTGTAGTGTTATCATGCCCCACAGATTAAGAATAACTGGTGTAGGATAAACTTAAGGTATCCGATTACCCAAAAATTGTGAATTTTTCCAAAAATTCACAATTGTTTTTATGATTTTATTTTATGGGACTCTTTTTAGCTTTATTAAAATACCAACATTATCATTTTCCATTCACTAGAAGAAAAAAGTACAAGTGTTTTAGTAAAAGCAGGTGCCATTACTTTAAGCAAGATGTCATACTTTAAAACGCGTTTTACTCGAAATGTGATTTTTTGAAAATAATCAAACAGGGTCAGCGATTGCTAAATAGTTTTGAACATAATTAACTGAAGTTTTTTTCTGTAATTTCTGTATAATAGTAGGATTGTTTTAACCTTCCGATTTATCAATAACTGTTTTATTACAAAATGTAGTCTTTTATGCGAATATAATCACGGTTTTTTTAAGCAATTTCACATAATAACTGAGATAATCTAGTTTTTGTAAAAAAGAAAAAATCTCTTATCCTGAAAGTCATTTCAAAAATGAATAATATAGCAACACATTAGATTGAAAAACTTTAAAGTTTGTTTATAAATCTTTGGTACAGAATGAACCGCGTTTATGCTATTTTTTTGTGAATTTTTACCTATTTTTTCCCATTTTAGTAATAATAATTTCTTTTTCTCTTCTTAATTTTAGCACATTTTTCTTAAATTGCTCTAAACAAATCTAAAAATAACAAAACAATCCCCATATGTTTGTTTTTTTAAGAAAAAGTTGTCGCTACCAGTCGTGCACCTTAATGATATGTGAGATACCTTTTAATTAAATCAAATTATGTTACATAAATATAAAATAAAATCTACTTTGGTATGCAGGGTTTATTATTACAACGGTAACTTTGAAAACAGATAGAGAACACTTCTAGCATAGAAAAACACATATAGAAATGTATGGTCGGAAACGCTTTTGTGGTGCGGTAGTGACGACAAAAATCACAAGAAAGACCGTACCCGAATAAGAGAAGGAAACATATACATTATTCATAGGACAGCAAAAATGCTGGAAAGTCTTTGGGTTGGTGTGTACGCCAGTGCTACTCAAGCTTTCAATATTCGCGAACCAATATTCAATCTTTATTTTCATCGCACCCCCCTCCATACAATGACAATATGTTGAATTCAATAATACTATACTTTGACACTAAAGCTACAATATGACTTTAAACTCTTATGTACTATTGACGTATATTAACGTCTCGCTCAACCAAATCATAATTTTTGGATGTATATATACGTTCTTACTGAAGTATGATTTTTCCTGTGCACTACTATCCAAAAAAAAATTTCGAAGGCTTTTTTGGAATGCAATAAAAGGACCTTGACAGTGTTAACGAAGGATTTACTTATTTCAGAGGATTTGTTTATTTATTCCTTTTCACCTCCCCCCCCCCCAAAAAAAATCATCAAAATACGCACGTCTACATTGAAAACGGTGGCATTGGGGAGCGAATCACGTAACTTTTAATTGGCAGTTAAGGAGTTAATTATAAACCGTACAAATTATCAAGATAAGTGTTAATACAAACCCATGTGGTCTCAGTTAATTATTAAACTTGTTCTTAACTTAGTGTTGTTAAATTAATAATAAAACACATTGTACTGTACTGATACATTTATAATTGTATTACATCAGTGTAAATGTGTTCTTTATATTTTATTATATCAGAAAGTATTTTGTTTGTTTATTTTTACAAAATTAATATTTTTTTAAATAATCTCTTGTTTTCGACTTTTCAATATGCTCGCGCCCCCTTCATTAAGTAATCTCACCCTCCAAAGGGTGGCTTGCCCCACAGTTTTAGAAACGCTGGTGTGCGCAATAGATTGCTTTACACAAAAAAATGTATTGTTTGTCCAGTTTCATTGGCCTACTCTGGAACGTTAGATCTCCCTTTCCTCCATTACTCGCATGGGATTTACGTCCAATCACTGGTGTATAAAATTTCCTTTAACAGAGCTAGGGGCTTTGTTGTATTTATTGCTGCAGCTGTTGGCTAAGTCCGTGATGAGCCAAATTTTTTCGTTTAAATTCGATCTACAATGTGTCAGAGATGTGAGGTCTGCATCAAAGCTCGGGTTCGAAATTTCGAACATTTACTTTGATGACGGATTTGTCTCTTTAATGCTTTTTTTTCTTTTTGCTGTACTAAGGATAAAAACATGTTTTCTCCTCTGATTAATGCCCTGTCTTTCTTTTATTTTGTGCCGTCACTACCACGCCAGGAAAGCGTTTCCGACGATTACATTGATATGTGATTTCCCATCGTCTAGGTAATATGTTCCCAACCTTTTTGGAACTGGCTCCCCCTTTTCTAGTGAATATTTTGATACCACCCCCTCCCACTCTACAAAAATAAGAGTGTACATAATACATAGTGAAAACAAGAGTTACATTTTTAAAAAAATATTCCATTACTAATAGAATAAATTTTTTAATTTAAGTTTTTCCTAAATCTCCATTTTTTTACTTGCGAATCTGAAATAGCTATTGTGTAATATTATATATTTCAGTCATAGATAGGATATTGTTGGAATTGAAACGCTACTGAATTCCTTCTTCACTTAAAATAATGGAATAATAGTCTTAGCTTACGTGTTATACAGAGAGGCAGGGGTTTTGATGATGCAAAGTAATTCATAATAAAAAAACTACTGCTTTCAAAATAAATATAAATTGACAGTTTCAACCTTTAAAGAATCACACGTTAATTCCTGGTTACCATACTTAATTATGTTTCTTGGATCATATATGTAATGAAATGCATTGAACGAAACATTTTTCCTACTGCTCACAGACAAAAACAACATGTGCACTACATAAATTAAAATGCACTATATCATTCAATTTAATTTTGACTTGAATGTAATGTAAGCTTTAAGTTTTTCATCCACTTCCCGAACAACCGAAATATGTGAATTTCCGTACATGTGATATAGAAATGATTTAAATACATACAAACAATATAAGGTAAACAGCATTTAATTTTACTTTTGTGTACATAATCAGCGTGTTTTTGTAATCTTTTTAGGCTATATTTGGTTAATCTGCCCAAGCCCCTCCGTGCCATCTCAATGCCCCCTAATTTTATCTGGGGTCATTTGCTGTCCACCCTGAAAGCCTCAAACGCCCACAAGGGGCGTTATCGCCTACGTTGAGAACCTATATGGTCTAGGTGTACTCTGTCTGTACTGAACGCTTGTAACCGTATGTACTGATACACCCTGTTTAACCAAAAAAAAAATAGTGCACTGTGTTTAGCTTATGTTAGTTTCTTAGTTTTGAACATGATATTTTTCTCGAATATTTTAATTTAAAAAAATAAAATTTCTATGAGAAAAAAATGTGATTTAATGTAAGCAAACACACACACACACATTGTATTTTACAATTAACTAAATTACATACATTGTAAAGAAGTAGTAAACGGGAAAACATATTAATTAAAACAGGGGGTGGGCAATTGTTTTAGCTCGAGGTCCGTATTGTGGAGGCAGAGGATATCAGAAAGTCACACCTATAAAAATATTTCATTAATTAGTTAAATTTTGATTAAAAAAAGATATACCGGATTTAATCCACACTATTTTTCCAGAGTTAATGCTACTGAAAATTCGTCGCGGCTTAGAATTGAAGGCAAAACATTTGTTGTAAAGCGGAAATTGAGTTTTCACCCCTTTCAAAATTAAATATGTAACAATCTGTTGTGGCCCCATACATCGATGACTTAATCCATTCAGCTCTTTATCTCCAATATTCAATCGATCCTAAATATCATTGTGAGCTCGTATTTAGAATTTGTTTTCTATACGCCTTCTTTTAATCACCTAAGCCAGCGTTTCTCAAACTCTGGGGAGGGCCCCCGTAGGGGGGCGGGATAACTCTACGAGGAGGGCGCGAGCACATTGAAAATCGTAAGAAAAAGATTATTTAAAAAAATTATTATTTTATTGACAGTAAACAACTAGAATATATTCTGACACAATAAAATATACAATACACAGTTATTTTGATATAATAAACTTATATTGCGTGCAGTGCTGTTGTATTTATATTTCTTAATTAATTTAACACTGCTATTAGAACATGTTTAATTATTACCAGTGACCCAAAGGGTTTGTCATATTTTGAATTATATACAAAAATTAAACACTTAACTTGAAAATTTGAACGGTTTATAATTAATCCCTTATGCGATTTGCTCCCCAATGCCACCATTTTCCAAGTAGGCATGCGTATGTTATGTATTAGGGGAAGGGTGAAATAAATCAGCAAATCCTCTGAAATAAGTAAATCCTTCACAAGCACTCTGTCAAGGTCCTTTTATTGCATTCCAAAGCCTTCGAAAAAAATTTATGAATAGCTGCGCACGGAAGCGGTCGTACTTTGGAAAGACGTATGTATACGTCCAAGGTAGTGAATGTGACGTTTATATACGCCTGGAGCACTTAAGAGTTTAAAGTCGTATTGTCGCTTTAACGTCCAAGTATAGTAGTATTGAATTTAATGCGTTGTTGTTGTTAGGAAGGGGACGCGACGAAAATTATGATTTAATATTGGGTCGCCAACCTTGAAATTTTGAGAAGCACTGACCTAAAAATCAAAGATATCGGTAATACATCAAGATGAGAGAGTTCATTATGACTCAAGTATGAAAAGGGAGGCAATTTTTTATGTAGCAATAAACGGAAACAAAGCATCGTCCATTGATAATTTGACATGGATAAAACAAATTTCGCCGATGGCGTAAGCAAAATGATATGATTTTTCTTGTAAGCGTTCAAAGTAATTTTTTACATTCTTCTATAATACATTCTTTAAGAAAAAACTCCTGCATAATGAATATACTGGATCGTACAAAAGATGATTCCGTAAGGGAAATTAACAACGCAGGCACCAATTCCAAAGTCAGGTGTGACAATAACAGAGACGAACCATTTTCGAAACAAATTATACTAATGGTTAGAGTAATTATAGGTTCATGCAGTGGCACACACAAAGGGGGAGTCATCGGGGTCCGGACCCTCCCCCCCAAAAAACCTTGATTTTTTTCGATTGATTATAATTCTATGTATATATTACGTACACATTAATTAAGTATTTAATCTTAATAATTAATTTTATTAATTAACGCTAACTATTCATTTATTAATTAATTTTTTACTGTTTTTTGCTCCGAAAATTGACAAAATTAAAAGAATATGTTGGCGGCGTATTGAAACATGGTACGAGAACAGTGGACTTTCGACATTGGACCCTCCCCCTTGAAAAACTCGTTTGTGCGCTACTGGGTTCATGTATGTAATTCGACAGTTATTAATTTACTGGTAAAATAAATAAATTATTAATTTCTAATTATCTGAAATTAAATTTTTTTAAAAAAATTATTAAATATTGAGGATTTTTTATACAATTTTTTTTTTCAAAAATATGTAAATCGGGATGTGGCTTAGAATTGACGGCTTAGATTCAAGTACGGTAATTTTACAATAAAAATCTATTAGGAAATTAGTGGCAGTGATGTAAACTTATATTACGCTGATTTCATACGCAAGCACATTTAATTTTATAATTAGTGCAATGAGACACAAATGTAACCTATCACACTTTTCTATACCTATATCTATATTCATATCAGAGAGAGAGAGAGAGAAATATAGATTAATTGTTAAGGGGACACATACGACTCAATTGACAAAAATAGCTCAAAAAATCAAATTTAATTTTCTTCTTAAATTATTCTTCATATACTTTTCTACAACATGACAAAA